>OW679199.1:5108866-5384999 GCA_940337035.1 Agriotes lineatus | reverse complement strand
GTGTTAACAGTTCTTGTCAAACTCCTTCCATTTGTTTAATATTTTCTTATTCTCTTTATCCACTCCATTATTTTCTTGTTTTTAGCTAACTAATTTTTCTAATAGTACTTCTAATTTTATTGTTCTACTTCATTTCAATTCCAAATTATTTTCATGCTGTTTACTTGGCTGCTATTTATTAAATGAGTTTTCTGAAGTTTCTTCTTTTACTTAACTTTTTGGCTCTTTGGCTATTGAAATGGTTTAAGAAGACTGGTAAAGAGTCTTTACAGTGTGGACAACTGATAAAGGTATCGTCAAAGTATCGAAATCCGGCATTGAGTTTCCATTCAGAAGATTCTAGAGCAACCTCCCTTATCTATCACTGTGAAGACTATAGAAGAGAAGTTACTCCACGTTCAGTTTTGGAAATTGGGTCGTGGTAAAATTGGGAATGCGAAGAATCTTAGAGCAAAAGCCTAATCTTATTGATGTACCCGGATCGATTTATAACTACCGTAGCATTACTTTTATCTGCGGATAAATCGAGATATCGCAATTAGCAGGTAAGCTGTTAAGGGCATTCCTATTTTATATTGTTTTGAAGTGGATAAAATCGACTACGTCTTTAAGAAGCCTTCGCACAGTAAATTTTATCGAATTGATAATCCCTTCCCTAGGAATGCTTTTAAAAGCTATCGAAAAAATCAAACCTTTGGAAAGCATTAAAATTTCTTTAAGTAAAAGGATATGCGATAAACGATTGATATCCGTCTGCGAACCACTCTAATCTGTAGAGACCTTATTTGATAACATCATGAATGATCTTACGAATATGAGTAGCAGTTGTCGTTTTTTTTTTGGCTTGCGTGTAAGTGATTGAATCGAACAGAAACTAATGACGAAAGTTAGAATGTTGAACATTTCTAAATGAAGTCATTAAGATCGGATTTCGTCTGATAAACATACTACGAAGTAGAACGTCGCTAGTGCGACAAAAGATGTTTTGAAAAGAGTGAATTGATACGTGATCTTTTATTTTATAAAAGAAAACCTCTTATGAAAGTGGGGGAAACGCTCAGTTCTTCTATCTCAATAATAACATGGGCCAATTCCGAAATCCGTTCCTTATATAATGACAATGGCTATGAACGCCTTAGAAATAATCACTCATTCAATATGCCGTGTGTTATATTTACTACGCAGCAAACGAAATCAGCACAAACTTGGGCTCCCTAAAAAGTAATTGATTTGCCTTATCAGTTAACTAATTATGCCTTGCTGATATCGATATTGTAATGAAGATATGATCCCGATAAGAGCTTGCCAAACATTTTTCTCCTGACTTAAATTTATTTTTGGAAATAAATAGCAATAATAATAATAATAATAAAAGGGAGCGAAAAGGGGTTAATTTTATTTTCTCAAATTCCTCAATACCTCTTAGGCCCGATAAGACATCGACTTGCCGTTTGCTAGTAAAGATTGTCAATGCAAATGTCTAGAAACGCATTTCAGGCGTTTTCCCTAATAAACCCTTAAAGGTGCGAAGCTGCGTTCAGGGTGAATTATAGAACCAATTGTATCTCCTGTATTTGTTCTGTTAGAGCATTCTTTGTGGCATTTATATTTTATATTTATATTTTTAAAATCTTTGGAAACGCGTTCAAAAGTGTTTTTATAATTTCGCCCCTCAAAGGTTAAACTCGAAAGAGATACGGGGTTTAAATTATTCATTTTTTGGCTGTAGGTTCATATCAGAATGAAATGGGGTGTGAAGGATTTTCGAAATTCCACTCTTAAGGAGTGAAAATAGGTAAACTGTGTTTTCACGAATTCTTAAATATTCTCTTAGACCCGATAAGACATCGACTTGGTACTTGCTTGCAAAAAATGTCTGTAAACGTATTTCAGGATTTTGCCCTAATCACCTCTAAAAGTGTGAATTTGCATTTATGGTGAATTATAGAACCCGTTGTATCTTCTGTGTTTGTTGAGTTACACCATTATTTTTTGCCATTGACACGTAGTAATCCTTGGTACCAGGAACTTGAAATTTGGCAAGAAAAGTCCTTTAGTTACTTATGGAAGTGCTAGGAAAGGAGTTTTCGAAATTCCACCTCTAAAGTGAAGAAAAGGGGTAAATTGTCTTTTCACGAATTCCCCAATATTTCTTAAGGGCCAATAAATAATATATCGATTTGGTTTTTACTTAGAAAAGTTACCTAAACAAGTTCCTAAAAAGGTAATTCAGGATTGTGCACAGATCAACTCCTAAACATGCAAATTTGAATTAAGGGTAAATTATAGAGCTTTCTGTCATAGACGTAACTTGAGGGAGATTGGGGGGGAAAGCAAGGAGAGCGGTGGCTCTCCCAAAATTTTGACTTTAAGTGCAAGTGCAGCATTCTTTTATAAAAATTTTGTGGAGTTCTGATTTTGCCCCTCTTCTCCCAAGGTGATGCCCCAAGTTACGCTCATGCCTTTCGTATCTGCTGTGCTTATTGAATCAGACTATGGTTTTTGGGCATATATGTGTTTTTCAAGATCTTTAAAAAGTGGTTAAAAGTTTTTCTTCTAAATTTAATTCCCAAAGGAGTAAAAATGGGGTAAACGTAAAAAGGAGTTAAAAAGAGGTTAGTTATTTATTTTTTCGCTTTGAGTCCAGTTTAGAATAAAATAGGAGGATTTCCGATGAATACAACATTTAATCAGTATTTTTTAAAATTTTATTCACATTGTTACACTAAAACTATAGTTATATCAATCTACACAAGGGGTACACCAGTAGGTACGTGAAGCATAAAAGAGTTATGCAGAATTTTTTTCGGAAGAATATTGTTTACTTTTACCTATAATATTGTTTTGCAGCGCCTGTTAGTTTAACGTATTGAGTGAGGGGGAAGGGCCCTTTAGAATTCATTTAAGATTTAGAAGAAAAAAAACATTTGCACTCCGTACGAAGAACGGACATCTTGCTGGTAGAAGTAATACAAGGTCCGCCAAAATGACCGACCGTATTTAAATTGTTAATAACTGTTTGAAATTTAAAAATATTTTTTTTTTCAAAAATGTAAAGTACAAACTTACCAATTTTAGTTACAATATTAAAAATATTAGGTTTTGAAAATAACATCACTCAAACTCAAATTTCATTTTCACACTAATACAGATTAACCTAATACTCAATTTGATAAAATTCATCAAGTTGGGCCTATCAGACAGAACTCTACGTCGTATTTTAAAGGATTTAAAATTTCATCCTGGCCAAGTTCAAGTGGTGCACCAATTATGTACTACCACGAGATTTAGAAGTTCCGGTTACGTTTTATGAACAATTCCTTCAACTACTGAATAGTAAATGTTAATAGTTTTAATAAATAAATTATATTGTAACTCAAATTGGCAAGTTTTTACATTACATTTTTCAAAAAAAAATTAAAAATATTTTAAAATTTGAAACAGTTATTAACAATTTGAATAGGGTTAATTATATTAGAATATAGTAAACACATTTATTGCAACATATTTTCGTTACACCTACACATTCGTACAAACATTTTTAACCCCCGCCCTTCAATTTCTTTTCATTAATATCTTTATTTTTACTTATGGCAACGGTTTCGTATTAATAATAAAAAACATTCGACGGCTTAATTTCTGAAACGTATAAGAAAACTGTGGCAGCATATAAATACATGTGTATGTATACGATTCAGGAATAACTGTTATATAACTAGTCAAGTCACTCTTATACCCTCTATTAATTACGGTAATAAATTTTACTTAGCCAAAGAAGTGTTTTATTTTAGTAATTAACTCTTGATTTTATTTCATTCGGCCGATACGAGTTCGTTCCCGACTACAGCAGATAAATTTAGGAGATAACTTAAGATTCAAATAAAGAAAAAAGTCTTACTTTTGTGTTAAATGTGTTCAGTGGCTTTTAAATGTTTAATTAAATTGTTGCAAAGTAGCAGTGACAAAATACACCATCTAAATCGTTGTACGTTACAAAGAAAGTTCAAATTTGTAATATTCAATATCATAATATATGATGTAATTTACTTTCAGAGTGTCTGTCAATATTATTTTGATAGTGTTGCCATGGGTAAAGGTTACAATATTTTTGAAAAATACGCCAATATGTTTGAAACACTGCAAAGAAAGCGAATCATTACTACAACAAAAATAAATTTTTTATATGGTAATATAATGTTCTGTCGGCGGCCTGCGCTCGAAGTGATGAGTTTGTGTTTTAAATGCTCCGAATTTTCAACCCAACATTTGGGAATTTTCGAGCAAATGAATTGTGAATTGCTGGTGTAGAAGTCACGTAAAGAGATAATAAGTGATACAAATAGAAAATTGCGAGGTAAGAATAGTTGCAAGCTACAAGTAAATAGAAATATCGCAGTGAGAAGACCTGAGTCTCTGAGGTGTGGAACCGGGCGAAGGCTCTTATCGCGCTGGGACAGCGTTAGTAAACAACGTGCAGGACCGTACTGAGAATCGCGTGGTTAGGATAAACTGCAAGAAATTAAGGTTGCAAGGGAGAGGCACAATGGATAGTGATGAATGTTCAACCGACGATACGGCGAGAAAAAGGAGAGCAATAAAAGAGACAGAAGGGTACTTTGACAGAAGTAAAAATACGCAAAGAACCCCCACGTAATCGCAATATAAGGAAGAAGGACATGTAGACTGACTAGAAGGAAATACAAAATGATGTACTACAGCAAATCAGAGCAGAACAAAAGGAGTTTAAAAAGGAAATACTAAAATTGAAGAAGGAAAATGAAATCCTAAGAAAAGAAAAGCAGGAAATCAAGAAGATAAGAGAGAATTACTGGCCGCGAGAAATAACATAGAATGGATGGAAAAGGAGAAAAGGAAAAACAATATTGTACTTAAGGGACTAGAAATGGATACAAACGATTCATAGACACTAAAAAATTAGATAAATAATTTCTTAAAGGAGCACCTACATATTAACATTAAGATCAAGGCAGCAAGCAAATAGGAGAAAAAATGTGTTTGTTGGAACTGGAAAATGAAAAGATAAAACAATGGTAATGAAGAGCAAATCGCAGTTGAAGATAGGATACAATAAGGTTACTATAGACGGAACGCAGTGGCGGTAGAATAAAAGTAAAGAAACGCTGGAAATAAAGGATAAAAAAACTAGGTAGCCAAAAGTAGGATGTGAAAAAGGAAAAATCACGCAAGGGATAGGAAAACCCGCAGATCATCAAATATATATAGCTACGTGGAATGTGAGAGGGACATATATTGAAGGGGCCTTAATCAGGTTGGCGGAAATAATGAAAAACTACAGAATAGACATAATGGCAATACAAGAGACGAAAAAACCAGGAAATACCATTATGGACATGGGGAGTATGTGTATTTTGGCAGCGGAGGAAGAGACAGAAAATTAGGAACTGGATTTTTGACAAGCAAAAAAATAAAAAGTGAAATAGTAAATTTCAATACAATGTCAGAAAGGTTGTACACGATAAGATTCAGAAGTAAATATAAACAAATCAGTATCATAAATGTATATTGCCCAACCGAGGACAAGGAGAAGGAAGCAAAAGATGCATTCTATGAAGAAATTGAGAAGAGATACAATAAAATTCCAAGATATGACGTGAAGATGATTATGGGTGATTTCAATGCGAACATAGGGAGAGAGAAGATATACGAACCGACGATAGGTAAACACAGTAAACATGCGAAAAGTAATGAAAACGGTAAGAAATTAATCGAGTTTGCAATGGAAAGAGGATTTCGGATAGCAACAACCTATTTTCAACATAACGAAATATACAAGGCAACATGGATAGCTCCGGATGGGAAAACGTTCAACCAAATTAACCACATAGTGAGAGAAGGAAAACGTCTAAGCTATATAACTGATGCGAGAAGATAACGGGAAGCAGACGCTGATAGCGACCACATACTGGTAAGAGCAAAAATGAAGTATAGAAAACCACCGACAGCGAACAAACCCAAAACAGCGACGAAAAAGTATTCAGTGGAAACACTGGCACAGGAAAATATCAGAGAAAAATTCCAAAGCAAATCAGAGTACAACAAAGATTCTTCCTTTTTCACATCCTACTTTTGGCCACCTAGTTTTTTTATCTTTTATTTCCAGCGTTTCTTTACTTTTATTTCACCGCCACTCCGTTCAGTCAATATTGAAATTAAATCAAAAGAAAATAAAAGCATAGAAGAGATGTGGACGAAGTTTGAAAAATTAATGGAAGAGGTTGCGCGAAGAATAAAATGTGAAGAATGCCGAGCAAAAAAAACATGGTTTGATGAGGAATGTAAAGATATCATAACAAAAAGAGCAAAAGCCAGAATGCAAATGATCAAAATGAACTCTATGGACAACAAGAAATATTATGAAACATGCAGAAAACAGGCAAATAATTTGTGTAGGAAGAAAAAAATAAGGTATTTGGAGTTACAAATGGAAAATTTGAAGAGAAAGTATGTGGCGAAACAGACAAGAGAGTTTTACCAAGAAGTAAAAAATCTTAGACAAGGATATAAAAAGAACCTTATTTTGTAAAGATAAGAATGGACAACTCATAGGAAGAATAAGTGAAAGTTTAAATAGATGAGCCGAGTATTTTCGAGATTTATATCAAGAAAAAAACGAAGACGTACAGGAACAAATAAATATGGAACACAAGAGGAAGCAGGAGAGAAGAGTGAGGCGCTAAGTGTCGAAGAAATAAAACATTTAGTTAAAGCATTTAAGAACACTATGGCCCCAGGGAAAAACCGAATAAGTGCGGAGTTGCTAAAAGTAGAAGGTGATGGAGAAGAATTTGCACAAGATTATAAAAGAAGTACGGGAAAAAGAAATGATGCCAAACTCATGGAAAGAAGCTCTGATTTGCCCCTTACGCAAAAAAGGGGACTATATCAGTTGTGAAAATTATAGGGGCATAGCACTTTTAGACATGGTATATAAAATACTGGCAGTAGCACTAAAAAATAGGTTGAATGAAGCTACAGAGTCAGAGATAGGAGAGTACCAGTGCGGGTTCAAGAAAAATCGATCAGTGATGGATCAAGCAGGGATTTAGATGGGTTAGTAGTGAGCCCAGTTTTGCACTTCGACTCTGTGGTCTTTTGTACCCCCCCCCTCCCCTGACCATATTAAAATAGATCTGCACCTTCAACGAGTTGTAGGATGTTTTTTACGAGTTGCTCGTGTGTGAGAGCTGCTGCATGTGGAGTTCCCCCGAAGAGTTGCTGCCTTTTGCGGAATAACGCTGGACAGTCGAAGATTATATGTGAGGCTGTCTGCTCCTCTTCCTGACATAACCTACAGGGTATATTCCCTCTGGTTATACCTATTTTTTGTAGGTGTTTTCTCAGGTGGCAGTGTCCTGGGACTAGTCCTACCAGCCGTCTAATCTGAGTTCGTTCTAGATGGAGTTAGTCTGCGAGAAGGCGTTCGAATTATTTCCGTCCCCAGTGTTTGTCCCTGTGAGGCATTCCAGCGAGAAGCATGTTGAGTAGCGGTCCATTTTTCTATGGCTGTTTGGATGCTTTGTTTGGGTATACCAAATACAGGTTTTGGGTCTATAAATGGGGTAGATGCACCAGTTTTTGCGAGGCCGTCTGTCGCTTCGTTTCCCTCTATCCCTGTGTGCCCTGGCACCCAAATGAGCTGAACAGTGTTCTTTTCAGATACGAGTGTCAGGTGATTTAAGCATTCTTTTGTTAGCACAGAGTTTACACGAGGTGATTCAAGGGCTTTCAATGCCGCTTGACTGTCAGAAAGTATGCTTATGCGTTGTTGGGAATGCCGGCGTTTTCCATGTTCCTGACGCATTGCATTATAGCAAAGATTTCAGCTTGGAAGACTGTGGCTTTGGTCCCAAGAGATACACTAATATCCTCTTTTGGTCTTACGCCATGTATTCCAGCACCCGTGCCCTCTGCTATTCCGGATCCATCTGTGTACCAGACTAGCCCATTTGGCAGGTGGGTTGAGGTTTCTTGGGTCCAGTCATTGTGATCATACCTCACAGTGAAAGGTTTGTCAAAAGAATACTCTGGAAGGCTGTAGTCTGAGCCCATTTTTAGGATGGGGTTGCCTTCGGCCACTTCCTGTATTCGTTTGTGTCCGCGCCGTTCCTGGTTGGTGTTCCAGTTTCGGGTGGTTTTCATTCTGTATGCTCCAATCTAGGCTTCCCCTTTTAGATATATGTCTAGATGTGTTAATCCCAAGAGAGATACTGTTGGAGTGCTATTCATAACTCCACAGATGCACAAACAGGCCAGTCTCTGTATCGTGGATAGTTTTTTGATTACTGTTTTTTGTTCTTCCTTTGGCCACCATACCAAGGTGCCATAGGATACCACGGGTCTGACTACTGTTATGTAGTACCAATGAACAATCATTGGTTTAAGTCCCCATGTTTTACCAAACATGCCTTTACCCATTATAAAAGCCATGTTTGCTTTGTTTGCTGTTTTATCTAGGTGTGCATTCCAGTTCAGTTTTGCATCTAGGGTAACACCCAGATATTTAACTTCCTGGCCAACCTGAATTCTTTCACCAAAAATTGTGAGGTTGTTGAAAGCCTCTACATTTCTTTTCTTAGTGAAAGGTATTATAGATGTTTTGCTAGGGTTTACCTTGAGGTTTTCTCTACTGCACCATCCCTGAGTAATGTTCAGTGTCCTTTGCATGAGGGCCGCAATGATGATTGGCTACTTGCCCCTTATGAGAATGGCTATGTCATCTGCATAGCCTTGGGTGTAGAACCCTTCATCATTGAGAGTAGTGTAGCTAGGGGCGTTCTGGGACACATTTGACCTTGAACTTTTTTCAAGGTCACGGGCCTAGCCGAGGTCAAGGTCATTGGCCTAGTCGGGGTCATTGACCTCGGCCACTTCCGAGATTTTTTTCTAGGTCACGGATCTAGCCTAGGTCAAGGTCGGAGTCATTGGCCTAGTCGGGGTCATTGACCTCGGCCACTTCCGGGAATTTTTTATGTTAAAAGTGTAGTTTTTGAAATTTTCCCACGCTCGAGCATGTCTATTCATGCAGGATGTTATCAGTAAATCAGAAGCTATCAAATTTTTCTCAGGCTCGACCGGATGTGAGTCATCGTTTGACAGACATGTTTATTCTTGCAGGATGTTGTTGAACAATGACATCCATTGTTTGAGAAATCTGCACGATAATTGGACAATGAAGCCATTGTTGTCTGGAGATTAAAATGTGCAAAGCTGTTAAAAATTGAACAAAGGAACCCATTGTTTGAGAAAAATCTGCACGACTGCTAAATTGAATGCTGCCTTTGTCTGAGAAACGTGCAAGGTTGCTAAAAAAATAAACCGGATTAATTGTATGAAGCCATTGTAGCCTAATAGTATATATCGAAATTCAACCAAATATGTCTCAGTATCGTCATCATGGTGTCTATACAAGGTCTGATTTGTGATGTTATATCCCAAGAGTTCATAAGTGAAAATATGTACGGGGATGTGTTTACCGGCAAGTTTGATGTTATTCGAACAACTTCTAAAATTCAAACCTTTAAAACCAGAACTGAAATGGGGTACTATGGCTTATGGCGGTGCAAGACCTACATTTCACGTATGGATTGAGGTCGATAACAAAATCTACGATTCATATAGGTAAGAAAGGGGGGCAGCGCTGCTATTCGGCTACCTCGTTTCGGCTACCATGTCTAGACATGTTTGAGAAATGTGCAAAGCTGTTAAAAATTGAACAAAGGAACCCATTGTTTGAGAAAAATCTGCACAACAGCTAAATTGAATGCAGCCTTTGTTTAACATTTTTTTTTGCTGACTAATACAAAAGTTTTGTGGTCTTAGAGACATTATTTGTAAACAAAGTAAATATTACGTGTTTTTTCCCGTACTTTATTAAATACACAGTCTCGAGCCGATAGTTATTTATTTCGCTTGGATTTATGTACAGCATCCCTCACTTTAGCAGGAAGCAAGTTCCTAAAGAAGTATTATTATGCTGTAGAGATTTACAGGTTACAGGTGTGTATAAAAATTACGTATTTATTAAATATTACTGTTAACAAAGCTGTTAAACGTATGATACAGGCAGTTATTAATTAGAGTGGTGGATTAATTTTATCATTGGAATTTCGGTTTCTTACAACGGTATTTGTAAATCATTCGTAAGTAGTCCACCGATACACATTTATTTACGTTATGCATGTGCAGACTTGCTTGTTATGCAAGGTCGTTGACTTATCGTATGCAGTGTAGGAAATTTTATCATATGACTTTGTCAGCACGCCATAAAAGTTGGTTTTTGCAGTATAAGACATCCGCAAGCCAATCCTAAACTGGTAGTTTTAAATAGTAGAATTTTATAATACAAAACAGGAGCGATAAAATAATCGTCAGCATTTTTTTCAGTTTATCCGATTCGGCATATCGCAAAAACAAACACCTTCTTTGTTCTTGTGTTAGCACCTTGGCTAAGAATGTTATGAATCCGACGCCACAGCACTATGTGTTTTAACTACATTTTTCAAAAATAAAAAGCAGTTTAAAATATTGCTCTTAAAAGGAGTGGTGCTGTAGTTTTATCATTGGAATTTCGGTTTCTTACAACGGTAGTCCAGTTTTTGGTTGCAACGAGCATAGTTGTAACAGATATTTCTGACGAATAGAAGATATAAACAGACAGTAATATTAATCTAAAATTGAATTAACAAAGTTGTTAAACGCATGATACAGGCAGTTATTAATTACTTAATATATACAATTGTCCTATATCCGGTATTCATGGTTTATCTGATTTTAATAGTCGAATAACTAAGGTTATTACAATGCTAAAGACTGTGCTCAAAAAGGTAAGATATCAAAATTTTAAAATAAAACCCCAGAGAATAAGAATTAAATAAAGCCAAGTAAAAGATCACTGCAATCACTACAATAATAAGGATGCTATACTCAATGGTGAGGGACAGTTTCATTTTTGCTGGAGAAAAACATATAGATTGGTTAAAAATCAGATGTATAAGAGAAAATCTCAAACTTGTTTAAAAACATTTTGTAACTAAACAATCACATTTAAAATTGCGTAAATAAAGCTAAAATTAGAAGGAGACGCAGACTATAGAAAATACGTGTCAATACTTGTGGATGTGAGCGTCTAGGGAATGTGCAAGGTTGCTAAAAATAAACCGGATGTGAGTCATTGTCTGTAAATGCCAAACTTGTCAGAACCTGCCTGCCTGTCTGTGGCGTAATTAAACAACGAAGCCATTGTTTGAGAAATGTGCAAGGTTTGCAAAAATAAACCGGTTGTCTGGAGTTTCTGCACAGGTCAGCGCGGGAGTCTGCGCGGGAGTCTGCGCGATGGTTTGGCGGGAAATTCAAAATTCTGCGTAGGTTTTGGCGGTAAATTTAAATTACACTCAGGTTTTGACGGTAAATTTAAATTATGATCAGGGTTTTGGCGGGAAATTTAAATTCTGCGTGTTGTCTGGGGTTTCTGCACAGGTCAGCGTGAGGGTCTGCGCGAGGGTGTTTGGCGGGAAATTCAAATTATGCTCAGGTCTTACAGGTAAACAGATAGGTAGACAGGCAAATAGTCAGACAGGCAGTATGGTTTATGTCTTAATCTGATTTTAATAGTCGAATAACTAAGGTTATTACAGTGCTAAAGACTGTGAGCAAAAATTTTAAAATAAAACCCAGAGAATAAGAATTAAATAAAATAAAGCCAAGTAAAAGCTATTAGATCACTGCAATATATTAATAAAAAATACTCTAATAAAGATGCTATACTCAATGGTGAGGGACAGTATAATTTTGCCGGATAAAAACTTGTATAAGAGAAAATCTCAAACTTGTTTAAAAACATTTTGTCAGACAAATTCCTGTCTAGACCTGCGCATGTGAGTCATCGTCTGGGAATGTGCAAGGTTGCTAAAAATAAACCGGTTGTCTGAGGTTTCTGCGTAGGTCTGCGCGATGGTTTGGCGAAAAATTCAAATTCTGCGTAGGTTTTGGCGGTAAATTCAAATTCTGTCTAGGTTTTTGGGCGGGAAATTCAAATTATAGTCAGTGGAAAAATCTGGGAGTGTACAAGGTTGCTAAAATGTATGGGGTCTTTGTCATTATCAGTGTCTATAAATTTGGTAGACAGACAGACAGGCAGACCGACAGGCAGGCAGACAGACAGGCAGACAGACAGACAGACAGACAGACAGACAGACAGACAGACAGACAGGCAGACAGACAGACAGACAGACAGACAGCTAGACAGGTAGACAGCTGTTCCTGTAACGGTTTTATGAGCACGACGGTGTAATAAAACGACAATTGTAAATATAATTGTATTTTATTTGTCTAATGTACATGTATAAAATTATTACAAATATATGTTATACACTAGTTAATTATTGTGGTAGAGGTGTTGTTGTCATCTCTGTCTGGAGGATCTCTTCGTGCTGTTTCCGAACTGGATTTATTCAATTATTCCTGCCTCTTTTAACTCTTCTATTATACTAACAATTTCATTTCTATGATTTGTATGGCCAGATGCTTGAGAGGCATACAGTAACTTTAATCGATCAACTAATTCGTTCGGATCATCCCAGTAAACATAATCCAACGGTTTATTGCTAACTTGTTTATACATTTGCTGCATACCTTTACCAGTAGTCCTTAACGATATCGATGATGGCGAGGGTGATGATGACAGGTTAGATTTTATAAATTTCTTGTATTTCGCTTGGTTGAAACCTACCTTCTGATCATTTTTATCAAAATGTCTATGCGCTGCATTTGTTCTGTTTATGATATCAATATAATTTGCTCTATCTGTCAGCGTTGGAGTTATTTGAGGATCGTTTTTAAATAGTAATTCGTACAAACCAGGCGTACCTTCATAGCGCACATTTTTAACAATTATATCTGATCCCTTTATATCTAACTCATCTCCACCAAAATAAAATTGGTTTTTATCAAAATCATATCTAATTCCATACCTCCCTAGATTTGGTTTTTCTATAAGATAAGTGCTTACATATTTCCTAGGAAGTTCATCATACTGTTCTAAGAAAGAACTTATAGCTTGCGGCTGAAATTTGTTTGCTATAGTTGTATTAGGTTCATCTTCGGAGGATTCACACAATACTTCATCAGCCGGTTTTGGTGTAAATAATTCTAGTTTTGGAGGATTTGATATATTGATATATTCATCATCGTCATCATCCGCGTCATAATCGTATTTAATTGGAGGATTTGATATATTGATATATTCATCATCGTCATCATCCGCGTCATAATCGTATTTAGTTGGAGGATTTGATATATTCATATATTCATCATCGTCATCATCCGCGTCATAATCGTATTTAGTTTTTCTTTTAAGATTATATTTATCATCGTCATAATTGTATTTAACTTTCTCTTTCTTTTTCAATTTGAAAGGCTTAAATTGTGATGGAGGATTCTCTTTTGTATTGATTTCTTCTGCAACACTTTGTATTTGTTCGGTAACAGGTTTAAAAAATTTACCGAGGAGCTGTTGTTGCACCAACTTACCCTCCTTAAGAGCTCGAACTTTCTGTCTTATAATATTTTTAGTTTTAATAAGTTGCTTTGCTACTTTCGTTTTCATTATTGTCACAAGTATGTAAGCGGTAGACAGCTAGACAGGTAGACTGGTAGACTGGTAGACTGGTAGACAGGTAGACAGCTAGACAGCTAGACAGGTAAACAGCTAGACAGGTAAACAGCCAGTTAGAGAGACTGACAGATTCAAACTAGTTCACACGTCAACAGTTTCTTATCAAATGATAGATATCAGAACTGTTAGATGTATATATAAGAATCAAATTCATGACGATAGCTTCCACCAATCTGAGTTCAGTTATTCGCTAGAATTGTCTGAAATATGATTGAGGATAATGTTTACCACCACTGTTTTCTTTCACATGTTCGTGCAATGTGCAAGCAATACATTTTCGTCCTTCTTGATCGGTTTCCCCTTTACATTTTGGACACTTATACTTAACTGGTACAGGCATCTCTCTCACTCCTATTTCTATTACTGCTCACAATCTGTACAATAAATGGTGTTAAGAATGCCTGTCTGTCTGTCAGCCTGTCTGTCTGTCTGCCTGCCTACCTGCCTGCCTGCCTGCCTGCCTGCCTGCTCGCCTGTCTGTCTGTCTGTCTGCCTGCCTGTCTGTCTGTCTGTCTGTCTGTCTGTCTGTCTGCCTGTCTGTCTGTCTGTCTGCCTGTCTGTCTGTCTGTCTGTCTGTCTGTCTGTCTGTCTGTCTGTCTGTCTGTCTGTCTGTGTGCCTGTCTGTCTGTCTGTCTGTCTGTCTGTCTGTCTGTCTGTCTGTCTGTCTGTCTGTCTGTCTGTCTGTCTGCCTACCTGCCTGTCTGTCTGTCTGTCTGTCTGTCTGTCTGCCTGTCTGTCTGTCTGTCTGTCTGTCTGTCTGTCTGTGTGCCTGTCTGCCTACCTGTCTGTCTGCCTGCCTGCCTGCGTGCCTGCTCGCCTGTCTGTCTGTCTGTCTGTCTGCCTGTCTGTCTGTCTGTCTGTCTGTCTGTCTGTCTGTCTGTCTGTCTGTCTGTCTGTCTGCCTACCTGTCTGTCTGTCTGTCTGTCTGTCTGTCTGTCTGTCTGTCTGTCTGTCTGTCTGTCTGTGTGCCTGTCTGTCTGTCTGTCTGTCTGTCTGTCTGTCTGTCTGTCTGTCTGTCTGTCTGTCTGTCTGTCTGTCTGCCTACCTGCCTGTCTGTCTGTCTGTCTGTCTGTCTGTCTGCCTGTCTGTCTGTCTGTCTGTCTGTCTGTCTGTCTGTCTGTCTGTCTGTGTGCCTGTCTGCCTACCTGTCTGTCTGTCTGTCTGCCTACCTGTCTGTCTGTCTGTCTGTCTGTCTGTCTGTCTGTCTGCCTGTCTGTCTGTCTCTCTGTCTGTCTGCCTGTCGGTCTGCCTGTCTGTCTGTCTACCAAATTTATAGACACTGATAATGACAAAGACCCCATACATTTTAGCAACCTTGTACACTCCCAGATTTTTCCACTGACTATAATTTGAATTTCCCGCCCAAAAACCTAGACAGAATTTAAATTTACCGCCAAAACCTACGCAGAATTTGAATTTTTCGCCAAACCATCGCGCAGACCTACGCAGAAACCTCAGACAACCGGTTTATTTTTAGCAACCTTGCACATTCCCAGACGATGACTCACATGCGCAGGTCTAGACAGGAATTTGTCTGACAAAATGTTTTTAAACAAGTTTGAGATTTTCTCTTATACAAGTTTTTATCCGGCAAAATTATACTGTCCCTCACCATTGAGTATAGCATCTTTATTAGAGTATTTTTTATTAATATATTGCAGTGATCTAATAGCTTTTACTTGGCTTTATTTTATTTAATTCTTATTCTCTGGGTTTTATTTTAAAATTTTTGCTCACAGTCTTTAGCACTGTAATAACCTTAGTTATTCGACTATTAAAATCAGATTAAGACATAAACCATACTGCCTGTCTGACTATTTGCCTGTCTACCTATCTGTTTACCTGTAAGACCTGAGCATAATTTGAATTTCCCGCCAAAAACTGAACAGAATTTAAATTTCCCGCCAAACCTGCACAGAATTTGAATTTACCGCCAAACCTGCGCAGAATTTGAATTTCCCGCCAAAACCCCTGTACAGAATTTAAATGTCCCACCAAAAATTATGTGTAGAATTTGAATTTACCGCCAAACCCTCGCGCAGACCCCCGCGCAGACCCTCGCGCTGACCTGTGCATAAACTCCAGACAACCGGTTCATTTTTAGCAACCTTGCACATTCCCAGACGATGACTCACATCCACAGGTCTTGACACGTATTTCTATAGTTTGCAAATTTTGCTCCTCCTTCTAATTTTACAAACCTGCGCAGAATTTGAATTTCCCGCCAAAACCCCTGTACAGAATTTAAATGTCCCACCAAAAATTATGTGTAGAATTTGAATTTACCGCCAAACCCTCGCGCAGACCCCCGCGCAGACCCTCGCGCTGACCTGTGCATAAACTCCAGACAACCGGTTCATTTTTAGCAACCTTGCACATTCCCAGACGATGACTCACATAAGCGAAATAAATAACTATCGGCTCGAGACTGTGTATTTAATAAAGTACGGGAAAAAACACGTAATATTTACTTTGTTTACAAATAATGTCTCTAAGACCACAAAACTTTTGTATTAGTCAGCAAAAAAAAAATGTTAAACAAAGGCTGCATTCAATTTAGCTGTTGTGCAGATTTTTCTCAAACAATGGGTTCCTTTGTTCAATTTTTAACAGCTTTGCACATTTCTCAAACATGTCTAGACATGGTAGCCGAAACGAGGTAGCCGAATAGCAGCGCTGCCCCCCTTTCTTACCTATATGAATCGTAGATTTTGTTATCGACCTCAATCCATACGTGAAATGTAGGTCTTGCACCGCCATAAGCCATAGTACCCCATTTCAGTTCTGGTTTTAAAGGTTTGAATTTTAGAAGTTGTTCGAATAACATCAAACTTGCCGGTAAACACATCCCCGTACATATTTTCACTTATGAACTCTTGGGATATAACATCACAAATCAGACCTTGTATAGACACCATGATGACGATACTGAGACATATTTGGTTGAATTTCGATATATACTATTAGGCTACAATGGCTTCATACAATTAATCCGGTTTATTTTTTTAGCAACCTTGCACGTTTCTCAGACAAAGGCAGCATTCAATTTAGCAGTCGTGCAGATTTTTCTCAAACAATGGGTTCCTTTGTTCAATTTTTAACAGCTTTGCACATTTTAATCTCCAGACAACAATGGCTTCATTGTCCAATTATCGTGCAGATTTCTCAAACAATGGATGTCATTGTTCAACAACATCCTGCAAGAATAAACATGTCTGTCAAACGATGACTCACATCCGGTCGAGCCTGAGAAAAATTTGATAGCTTCTGATTTACTGATAACATCCTGCATGAATAGACATGCTCGAGCGTGGGAAAATTTCAAAAACTACACTTTTAACATAAAAAATTCCCGGAAGTGGCCGAGGTCAATGACCCCGACTAGGCCAATGACTCCGACCTTGACCTAGGCTAGATCCGTGACCTAGAAAAAAATCTCGGAAGTGGCCGAGGTCAATGACCCCGACTAGGCCAATGACCTTGACCTCGGCTAGGCCCGTGACCTTGAAAAAAGTTCAAGGTCAAATGTGTCCCAGAACGCCCCTAGCTACACTACTATTGAGTGTCTGCAGGAGATCGTTTACTACCATGTTCCACAGTAGTGGGGATAGAACACCCCCTTGTGGGCAACCTCTGACAGCACGTACCTTGTGGGATTCTTCTCCCAAATCGGCCTGTATCTGCCGCCCCTCTAACATGTTTTTTATCCATCTGTTTGTGATGTCATGAACACCATATCTTAGGGTTGCAGTCATTATTGATTCGAAGGAGGTGTTATCAAATGCTCCCTCTATGTCCAAGAAAGCAGCTAAAGCTATTTCCTTGTTAGTTATCGACACTTCTACCCTACTGAGTAGTTTGTGAAGTGCCGATTCGCATGATTTTCCTGGTTGATATGCATATTGGCTACGATGTATGGGATTGCCTTTGAAGGCCCCATCTCGTATGTGCCTGTCTACCAGTTTTTCCATAGTCTTTAGACAGAAAAACATTAGACTAATCGGTCTGTATGCCTTTGGCAGGGTGTACGATGCTCGCCCTGGTTTGGGAATGAACACGACCTTGATCGGTCTTCACGCCCGTGGCAAGTAGTTTCCCGCTAGGCATAAGCGAAAGATCTTAATTAGGAGCGGTACCAGAAGGTCTATTCCCCGCTGAAGTAGAGCGGGGAAGATTCCATCTGTTCCGGGCGATTTATAAAGTGAGAAGGATTTTGCAGCCCACTGTACCTTGCTATGACTGATCACTTCCCTAGCTACCTTCCACTCGTCCCTCGCGGGCCCCTTTGAGAAATTCCTAGGGACTGGCTGTGATGTTATGTTAGCCTGAGCAACCATCAGTGCTCCTGGAAAGTGTGCTTGAATTAGCATTTCCAGGGTTTCCCACTGTAGTTAAAAGGTCTTTTGACAAAACTTTGTGGAGGCGTACTGTTTCTGTGGTGCCTTCAATGTCTCCACAGAAGCTCCTCCATGAGTCTGTTTTTGCTTTCCTCAGAGCCTTGTTATATTCGGTTAGAGATTGGGCATGTTGGCCCCACTCTGCGGTCCTTTTCGTGCTCTTTTTCTCAGGTTGGCCAAGTGTTTATTCCACCATATGACCTTCATGTTAGTCTGTCTCTTCCTTAATGGGCAGTTGTTTTCATATGTGGTTAGTATGGCGTCATTCATTTGGTCCACAATTATCTCAATGTCTGCTGGTGTATGGATATGGGTTTTAACATTGGATAACTTGCTAAGAAGTTCCTCCCTGTATGCAGCCCAATCAGTTTTCCTGGGATTTCGATAGGTTATTGTTCGTCTTCTTCTTCTTTCTTTCATATATGGATGGTCCATATTGGTAGGCACATTGCCTGTTTATTCCGTTAAGCCTCCTCTGATGTTGAGGTCCAACATTCTTTCCAACGTTTTGGGTTCTACCTGGAGTTCTTTTCCCCATCGGCTTATTGAGTTTGGCGCTTTTTACCAGTCTGTTGTCCTCTATTCTATCTATATGCTTTTCTTCTTTGTCTAGTCCATTTGCCTACATCTGGGATACCGCATCTGTCTCTAAGTTCTTCACTTCTAATTCTGTCATAGAGTGTCTTTCCATGAATGCTTCGTATTATTTTCATCTCTACTGTTCGCATCATCTGTGTTGTTTTGGAGGTATCTGGTCTAGTTTCTGCTGCGTATGTTAGGATTGGTCTGACAGCAGTTTTATATATTCTTGTTTTGCTTTCTATGTTAAGATACTTATTTTTCCAAACGATGTCTCTTAGGCATCCTGATATACGCGAAGTCTTTATGGCTTGTTGCTTTACTTCTTGTTGTAAATTTCCGTCGCTTGTTATTGTTGCGCCGAGGTAGTTAAATTGCTTGACCTGTTCGATGGTTCATTTCCTTTGATGCAACTAGGCTTTTAGTTTTGTCCGTGTTAATAGCCATATTCATTTGTTTGGCTTTTTGATTGAAGGCATACAGCAATCTTTGTAGGTTATCCTCGCTGTCGGAGATGAGCACTGCATCGTCAGCGTATGCTACGATGTGGAAGTACGTGTTGCCCATTTTATAACTCGTTCTTTTAGGTAGTTTTTCGATTATCGCATCCATTATCATATTGAAGAGAAACGGGCTGAGGGAATCGCCTTGTCTAACTCCAGTGTTTATTTGTACTTCGTCAGATATTTGGTGGTTTATTTTAATATTCGTCCTGCAGCGTTGATTTATTTTGCAAACCAGCTGAATTAGCCTTTCGTTGATTCCTTTATTTTTCATTATTCCGATAACGTCATATCTACAAAGCACATGTACGCGGGCTTATTAAATTCCAGGGATTTTTCAAGTATTTGTTTCACTATGTAAATTGCATCGATGGTTGATCGGTTTCTACGGAAGCCCTGCTGTTCTTCTCTTATCTGCACCATTTTGCTTAGCTCCTCCAAGATCCATTTAGTGAACACTTTCAGCATGCTGCTGAGCAGGGTTATTCCACGGTAGTTCTCTGGAGACGTTTTTTTTGGCCTTTCTTGAATATGGGGATCGTTGTGTTTCCCTTCCACTCATTTGGTACTTCGCTCTTGCTTACGATAGATTTGAACATTGTAAGGATTTCTTTCTGTAATTGTGCTCCTCCGTATTTTAGCATTTCGTTTGTGATTTCGTCCGGCCCGTGGCTTTAGGGATTTTAGAATGCTTTTGATGATCTCCTCCGTTACTTCTATGTCATCATATTCCTTATTTTTTATTAGTTGTTCCACTTGTTCTTCTTGTGCGTTGTATAAGGTGTAAAAGTAATTTTTCCATTCTTCTAAGGTGATCTTACTGCTTTGGGTGGTGTCTTTTATTTCCAACTTACTTTTCCTTAACATGCCCCATATCTTTTTCTGACTTCTATACATATCTCTTTCCATCCCTTTTGTATATCTTTCCCAATAGTCTTCTTTTATCTCTTTTATTCGGGCATGAACTTTGTTGTATTCTCTAGTGTACATAGTCCAGTTTTCTTCGTTTCTATTGCGAAGGTAGTTGATGTAAAGTTGTTTTTTTGTTTTAGTTAATTCTTTCACCTCTGTTGTGAACCAAGGTGTCTTATTGTTGCCTTTTCAAAATCTGCCAGGAAGTACTAAATGTGTCTGTGATCAGACAGTGATGGTTCGTTAGATATGCGCCATTGTATTACTCTGCCTTGCAATCCAGCCGTGGCCAGAGTTATGTCAATGACTTCTTGCCGACGTCGAGTTACAATAGTGGGCTCACTACCTCGGTCAAGTAGTTGTAAGTTATTATTTAAAAATTTTTTCAAGAGATCGATTCCTCTCTAGTTTGTGTCCTTGCTGACCCATGCAGTGTTGTGCTCATTGGCATCGCAGCCCGCTAAGAACTGGAGGCGGTTGGCCTCGCAGAACATTACAGTTTCCATCAACTCTGTGCTTGGGGGGGGGGGGTTGATGGCATCGTATGGAAGGTATACGGAGGATATCACTACTTTCCTCTCGTTGCCCTCTTTAACTTGTTTCAGTTTAATGGTTGTTAGATCCATAAAACATAAATTGTACAGAGGCAAGTATTTTACCCCCCTTCTTACATAAATACATGTCCAGGGTATATCAGAGGATTTATTGTATATATACACACCTCTGGCTTGTCCGAGTCCCATTATTTGGCCCCTTACTATCCATGGTTCCTGGATGACGGCCACATCGATATCCTCGGTTTGTAACCGGCTGCATAATACAGCCGTGGCTCCCCTACTCTGTTGGAGGTTTACTTGCAGTAGCCTCAGGACATTTGCTGGTGCTAGCGCCATCTTGTCCGTCAGGAGTAGGTACAGATAGACATCTGAACGTTGCTCTACCTAGGTCTAGACATAGCTTCATGTTCAGGTTACGGAGAGTGGGTAAGGATGTGCTTTTAGGCTCCGATACACTGTTGATGACTCGCCAGTCCTCTGTCTTTAGTCCCTTGTTCTGGGTCTTAATGAGATCAAGGATTTGCTTCTGCGGTTTGGTACTAAAGGGTTTGGGAGCCCACATAAGTACTTTGGCCGCATTCAGGATCTCCTTGGCTGGTCCTACTCTGAGCCTAGCTCCCTCCCACAACGGAGGTTTGGATTCGTGGTTATCAGCCATGACTTCGTTTCCTCGCTCTTGCAGGAGAGGATAAATGCAGCTTTATCAAAGTAGCAGCTGTTGAACTGTGGTCCTGTTCCTTCCCCTGCGGGTTGGATTTATCCCAACAGTGCGGACTGAACTTCTTCGACTTGTTCCTCCGTCAGGCGTATCTCTGGGAAATCCTGAGGAGCTATAGCCATTTTTAATCCTTTAAGGGCTCCCTTAAGGGTTTCTTTTCTCACTGCATTATCATCAGTGCAGGACTTTTTTGCAGTTGTCGCGGTTTGGGAGTTTGATGTGCTCCCGTTGGACCTCTGCCTTTTTTTAGATGGTGTAGTAGGCAGTACGCCTGAGCCGCCAGCTATTTTACCTTTCTTAACACTGCCGGTGGGAGCGTGTGAGCTCCCGTTACGGTTTGTGCTAGGTTTCTTGTAACGCTAGCTTCCGTTTAAATTTGGTAAAATCCATATTAAATAATATGATCAAATTTATTCGTCATCCTCATGTAGCGTTATCAAGACCCTCCACCTGTACCGAACCGATAAGCCCGCCCGGGCGTCGAAACAAAGGTTAAACGCGCGCAGAATCCCCTCCTCATGGCTTTGGCGCAGCATATAAAACCAGTTACAGAGAGTATTTCAAAGGAGATTCCACGAGACTTTCCCTTCCGACTCCGAGACCTTCCAGACCGACTTCCCCAGTCCCTGATCCCCAATCCTCGTCCGATTCAAGAGAGATTTTCCTGCTAGCACCAGCTCCCTTCAGGAGACCCCGACCGAACTTAGCAAGCTAGATAATAAGTTGTTTCGACCCAGTGGTGAAAATCCGCCTGGATGTCAACAACTTATTAATTAGTTAACTTCCCCGAGAGTAGATTTGACCTAGTGAATTATTTTGAAAAACATCTCGCAGTCACCACTAAACAGAATTCGACTCAGTGGTGAAAATCCGCCTGAATGTCATCTGTCTTACGTGGGTTGACCTAGTGGCTTTGTCAAAATAAATATCTAGATGTCATCAATTCTCCCCAGACGAAATATACGGCCATAATTAAAATAACCCGCATCCGACCTGTAAATTTCTATTCCTGTTAATTTCAATTCAGCATTGAAATAATCCGCACCTGAACTTTAAACTAGCATTCATTATAATCTCCAGACGTAATCAAAACAGCCCGCACTCAAGCTTTAGACTTGTATTTGATTCATATTTGAAACCGTCCGTGCTCAAAGTTAGCAGTCGTTGTACTTTAAATTTGCCAGTCGTAATATAGTCCGAGAGCGCGAGATTTCCCCGGCCCGCTTTGGAGGAAAAGCGGCAATATTTGGTCGGCGCTCGGACTCTGAAATTAAAATCATATTTGTTAACTCAAGGCGGCCTTTCTAGCTTAACCGTATCCGGACATCCCTAAATGAATTTAGAGGCGGGCTTCACCCTCTGCACTATCAGTAAAATCTCTAGAGCCGTGATATGATTTATTGTAAAATTGACAGACCGTTTAATTCTGTTTTGATTCCAGCTACTTCGCAAGGACCATTGTCAACCGCACGTGCAACGTCTGGCGCTCTGTGCAGATAAGGACGCCTGTTATCAGCTCCAGCAGTCCACACGGGTTTATTGTTATTTCTTGTATAAATGAACTTTGAAAATATCTATTACTGAAATGTATCGTAGGTAAATATATTAAACTGTTTAAATGTATTCCGATGGTGTTTTTGTATGCTAAATTATCATATATCTGAGGGGAACCCCCTACGACTTTGAGCTACCCGACGAGCGTAAATATTACAACCCCTATAAGCAGGGGCGGATATTGCATTCTTAGAGGTATTCTTCCTATGGCGTATGGGTTTGCCAAAAGCTTTGGCCCTCTCGATTGCGGCTTTCCGTCGCTATGCTCCAGAAAGCCGTTGCAGTGACACCTTTTAGATTTTGGAGGTTAGGGTATCAGCCTCCGAATTGACGGTGGTTTCCTCCTCAGTTATAGTTTTTTCAGCCACATCTGATTTGGGTGATTTCAGCAGGGCATCTTTATCCCCGCTGGAAAGGTTAGGTAATATGTCTTCGTTATCCATATTGTTCCCACGAGTATGGGGGAAAGCGTGTCGACACGCACGGAGCCCCTTGCATGCGTGATGGGCTAAATACAAGGGGGTGCGCCAGGTGCCCCGAGGTTGGTCGCTAGGGACCAGGTTGCCTCCTGGCCATGCATCGCTTCGGCGTGCACTATACCTTGGGATTAGGGGAGTTTTTATAGTGGGGCCCTATCCACACGAACTAGGTGGTTAAGCCCAGTTCCTCGTGCCCCAGGTTGACACTACCCTGAGCGCCGAAGGCAACTCACGGGTCGTTGCATCAAACACAGGTAGTTTACGGTATGTGAGTTGGTCTGCGACAGCTGTTCTGCTAACGAGTCATTTTCGTAAAGGGTCGTGGCCGTTCTCCTATCCGCCACCTGGGGACGCACCTGGTCGGCGCTCAACCGACATGGCAATTAAGCCATGCTCTCGGGTTATATGGAAGCGAACTATTAAAGTTAAATCAAAGAGAGAAGAAAGCACTAGAAATATGGGAAAGAAGAGCATTGAGGAAGATATATGGAGGGAAGAATGTAGAAGAGCAATGGATGAGAAGGACGAACGAACAATTAGGAGAATTATAACTACGGGCACCCATGCATAACGAATATAGTGAGGGCACAGAGAATGCGTTGGTTGGGGCATGTTGCAAAGATGGCAGAGAATAGACCTACAAAGCAAGTACTAGCAGGGGCATCACAGGAAGGAAAGAAAGAGGAAGACCGTGGACGAAATGGATTGAATAAGTAGAAAAAGATCTGCAGAAGCTGGGAATAACAGATTGGAGGCGGTTAACGAGCAAAAAAAGGAATGAAGGAAAATATGCAACCAAGCCATGGGCCTACGAGGCTTGCAGCTTTCATTTATATAATGTTCGGTGATTGGCCAATTGAAATTATTATTTCCATTAAACTTACAATAATACAGAAAAATACGTATTGAGTTATTCCTTTATAATTTTCTTACTAAACTTAAAAGTATTTCGTTTGCCCAACATGAAATTAAATTTCGCGCTATTTATCTGTATAATAATTTGAGATACCGGCTATGGATTTGTAACAGTACTACCAACCTGTACGTTGAACAGTTAAAATTCTTAAAAGCTGTGTTCGGCAATCGCTTAAGTCTTTCAGTAAAGCGGTTTGTCTGTGGAAAAATGTTCAAGAAGCAGGCCGGCAAATATATTTGTCCGTGATAGTACTTCAACACAAATTTTTTATTGTCTTCTTCTGTATTAAAACTACATAAGAATGATTTGGACTACTATATTTAAATTACAAGCTTGTTACCCCCTGAAAGGCAAGGTATACGTAGAGAAAACCCTTGTATTAAGTTTTATTAGTATAAACCATAATTGTCTGACCATTATCCTGTGCCGTCGGGTAGTGGAAAAATGATGGGAGATTTAATTTACACGTTGCCGTGGAGGTTAATGCACCGAAATTGTTTAAGTTGAATTTTGGGAACTGCTTGGTCTCCTCGATTGGTCGTTATTGGTTTGCACTGGTCACATCTAACTTAAAAAGAATTAAATTTTGTACAAGTTAAAATTTTAACCCGAAGTGCTGCAAGCACCTGTTTTTATAATTAATGCAGATCGGGGACCGAAACTTCCCTGGTTCAGTGCCGTTCGTGCTTCGTGCTTAACCGTTTTGCAAATTTGCATAATATTGACTTTTTATTCGCGATCTGCAAATACTTTGTGTAGACATTTCTCACCGATCCGATCGCTAGCAGCCGAAAATACAACTTTGCTGTTTCCAGCTTAATTCTTTGAAATACTTTGCTAACAAACTAAAATCCAATTTCGTAATTTTCTTTGTATCGTATGGATTGTGGTATAAAACCTAGTGTAAGAGTTTTCAGGTTGAGTGAGCGCATCTGACGTAATCTAACTACTCTCACCGCAATAACAACCGGGACCGAAGGCTTAACGTGCTCTTTAATTTTGCCATTTGTTGCTTAGATTCCCTTTTTGAATGCATGCCTACTTCTTTTCCATTACTAGCTCCATGTATGATTGATAGTAGAGCTAACTTCATTTGAAGTTTTCGAAAAGCGACACGGTGGAATTTTGGATCCGCGTGCACTTCCTCTTTGCATGCCAGTCGTTTGAGTGTTGGCTGTTGAACGGTTTTTAGGGATTTGATTTCTCACGAATTTCTTCAAAGTCATCAAGTGCAATTTTTCCAGCTGTCTGAAGCGGTGGTGCAGTTATTTTCAACCAAGATGCCGTGCAAATTTAATTTTGTCACTGCACTTGTTCACTGGCCCACCCCATCTAAGGTAGGCGCTTTATGCTTTGAGTCAGTATTGCTAATTATGCGGTTCGCGTTTAGGTCCGTTAGGAACTGCTAAGCCCACTTCACTATATTCGTTGGCGGCGGTATGCTGGATTTGGTCTGGGGAACATTTTATTTATTAAGTACATGAAGCGTTCCCGTTCGTCATAGTCGGAAACTGTCTTGCAGATTGCAGGCTTTGTTGCTTCTGAGTAGATTCAGCTACCAGAGTTCCAGCACGCCGTTTTGTTTTCCTTCTCTACGATGCATCCCGGTGGAGCTGCCTCAGGAAATCCAGACGATCATGGCTGCGCTTGAGCAGCAGCTTTATTTTACAACCTACTATTATTTAATTCTGAGTTGTAGATAATGTAGTACTGTAACGTTTTAAACGTCCCTGCAAGGGGCTCTCTAGATTTATATCTCTGGTAACTCAAATCGGAGACAGCGTTCTCTCAAACTCAAATATATATGGTCGGGAAAACACAATTCATCAACCAACGGTATGTTTTTAACTAATTTATACAAACTGAGGCTTAATGTTACGGACTGTTATGTACATTAATAAAATTAACAATTTCTTCTGAGGACGGTACCCGCCGAGACCGATTCTAAGCCAGGGTTGCGGAAAAATTCCGACCCCCGCCGGATTTAAACCGAAGACTTGCTTAATGCAAGCCTAGCTCTTTCGCAACTGCACTACCCAGCTTCTGACATTAATTTATATAAAGGTTTATATGATTCCAAATCTTTTGGTATATGATTTTCTAGAACACTTTGGCGATAGCAGACAACAACACTAAAGACTTACAGTTATCGATGCACGATATGTCTCCAGATTTGAATACAGATGTTATTAGTACAGCTTTCCAACACTCTGAAAAAACATATCGTTTCACAATAAAATTAAATATATGAGTAATGTATATAGAAAAGGTAACCACAAGTTGTGCATACTATTTTTTCCAACATTGCATTTCCTCTTAAATAACATTGCTATTATTTAAAAAATAAAAATAGGCAGTTGCACAACTCAGTAATGAAAGTAAAAATCCGATTCATTAATATTGATATCTAACTGTAAGAAAAACTCAGTGATGAAAGTAATTACTTTCATGTATATGCAATCTCCTACCTTTCTAAATTGTGTGATGGAAATGTCATTTTCATAGGTGACGTTGAAAAAATATATTTAAAACTCTTGCAATTCGTTATTTACATCACTTTCAGTCAAGGTGGATATCCAGTCTACTGTACGAAGTGCGAATTAGGTTCGTAAAGAGTTCGAAATTGCTACTCTTGAAATGATAGTACTCACCATTTTTAGTATCTTTGAGATGTGTTTTAAAAGAGATATTAATTGACAAAGTTGGATGATGTAAATAACAACTGTTAGATTATTTTCGACCTCTTTCGTTTTGCTCAAAATTACGTTGAGTTGATGCCGCTTTAATAGGTTTTTTTTGTCTTGATAAATTTCTGAAGACGGCCCTGTACAGTTACATTCAAATTCGTCTTAGCAAGCATTCTTCGTTCAGTGCACAAAGTGCGTATTTGTTTCGACAATCAAGCATTGAACGCCTAAATAAATCAAATTCGTTATGTTAAGCAGTAACGAAACTCGGGCCTTGGAGCTTAGTGTTTTTCTGTCAAGAAATTGACGCCTGCAGTTCTTGCAAGCTGTACTTTGGTAATTCGACCCTTTGAGAATCGCTGTAGCATTAACAAACGCTTCTAGAACGTTCTTTGTTTAACCTGATTACTGCTCGATAATTAGCTTCTGGAAATAAGGTTTGGGGCAAGCCCTGTTGGTCGCGTAGTGTTTAAATACTGTTTCAGAAGTCTATCCTGCTTTCCGGCTGTCATAGCTTCAATATTTTCGTAGAACGCGTCGATATCAGTATGATATTCGAGGACTGTGGAATGTTCATTGTAAACTGGGGGCTTCCCCTGGTTCTTGCCAATTCAGCAATTGCATCACCCGTTAAAGCCTTCTTTGTTGTGCTTTCAGCCCACGCATTGTACGTCCAGCTTTGGGACCATTGGAAATAAAGTTTTATAAGCCCTTAGTTAACCGCACATATAGAAATTATGGTTTTGGAGTCCGAAGTTTTCTTCCGTTGTGCTTCTTCGCGCGGAATTCGATTTGAAATTTTAAATCTGTACCCAGCACTTGAGTAAACTAGAGGTGGTGTTTTTATTTCGCACCCCCGGTTCGCAGCTTGTGCCGCGAATCGGGGATAGCTTTTGCTAACTGGTGGTGATTAAGTTGTGAATCCTTTTTGACTTTTGTGCAGACCTTCGAGTGCACTGGGGCACGTTAATGGCGAGTGCAGTTAAACCCGAATCTTCGAAGTGAACATTAATTCTTGGGTGTCTTTGAAAATGCGCGGTGGGCAGAGAAAGTGTATTTAACTTGACGTTGTTAAATTGGCCGATTTTCGTTTCATACAGTTGGTCTCCGGGGAGACTTTTGGCACTCTTTGCCGATTCGATTAGAAACGATATCTGAAGAGCCTCAACTAACTTTTTTTCCCTGTTAAGTCGGGAAAAAAACTATTGCGTAATGCATATCTGTGTCAACGTCGGGTTTAATTAAAGGAAGGGCCCGCTGCGCAATATAGTGTTGTTTGCTGTCACTTCTTCGTTTGATGGTTGCTGCCGACTGTCTTCAATTCCATCGAGTCCTGCTGCCTCTTCTGGAGAATTGCTACACCTTTTGCACGTCTCGCCAGGCCTCCACGAGGATAAGTACACCTGCATCTAACACTGCATGCTTCAACTCAGGTAGGCGCCTTGTATTGTACCAATTAGGTGCGATTTTATATTTTATTGTGCGTCAGTGCTTATAAACGTTGCGTACGTCCGCTAGGACTTATGATCTGTCTCAGTTAATGTTTACCAGGGACTTTACTCCTGGCGTCTATTTTATGTCATTTGTTTTGGATAATATTGTGTTTTTTGTGTCTTTGTAACTAGCCCTTAAGATATATTTTGGTTTTCGTGGGGCTCCCTTTCATATTCACGTAGGATATCGTATTACTAAATTTAAACTCACCTCCGGGTGTTTGTTTTAATGTACCGATTTGTGTAAACTGTCATTTGTTCCTTTAAATAATAAACTTGTTAAAGTCAGTTCATTCTTTTTATGAATTTTGAAACCCCTTCTGGGTCATTAACTAATCCAGTGTGGCAAACGCCAAGTGTAATTAATTTTGTGAAGTTAAAGCATGCTCTTTTGATTAAGCGAGCCCCGAGATTTGGGCCAGTCAGTGTTCTCTTGTTATTCTTTAGTGATGGTGGCCTTGAAGGTAAGTGATTTAACGACAAGGTCACCCGGCTACTCGGAGGAGGCTTGGTAAACAACAGGCTGAGGTGTTCAGCAACGTACCTGGGGGACTCCTTCATAGCTCGCGCGAGGTCTCTCGTTCTAATCACGCGAGTTACTCTTCCTTTAAGAACGAGTGGCGTCCTTTGGCAATCCTTTTAAGCAAGCTTTAGGGTAAGTACCCCGTCGGTTTTTCATTTAAGTCTTCGAACTACCCCTTCCCGACTGAGCTAAGTGCGAGTAACCGGAGCAACAACATCTGTCCCAACACATTAAGATCTGTGTTTTCTGGGAAAGCCGGCAAACCCTGTAGTTTGTACCCGATTTTGGACAATCAATACGACCTATGTCGATCTGATGAATTAATACCGTAACACAACCCGAAAGTGCGTTACCTAGAAATAACCCGAGGCGAAGCCGTATAAAGAAAAAAGTCCTACAACTTTTTCTTAATATTTCTGCAATTTTGATAAATTAAATTTATTCAGACATGTAAAATCAAAACTTATACTTAAGTAACTATTTTTCCGACGCGATGGAATCTATCAATATGATCTGTGGTGATCGCAAAACCTAATTGGTTGTTAAATACATTTAGAACTGATTTTTCAGTATCCTCGTTTGGCTCTTCCTTAATGGCAGACACTTATTATAGACTGTTACGTTGTGTGTATTGTTCTAGGTCATCCACAGTGTTGCATAATCCTTCGTTCTCATCTTGTAGGCGGCGAGGCGGCGTAACGAACGTAAGTATTCCAGACACTTGTTACATCTCCAGGAGATGACTTGGTATTGGAAATCTAGTTGTAAAGCCGTTTACTCAGAGCACACCAATTCTATTGTATTATAACAGCAGTGATACGGTGGTAATCTCAAAACTTGGTGGCCAAGTTGTTCTACGTATACACGTATGTCTAATTAATATACTTTTTTTGGTAATTTAGCACTTATTATTTCCCATATTACATCTTTGATCGCTTCTTTGGGCTAAACAGTACATTTAGGTTTTAACCAAGAAAACTGTACTAAGGAGACGTAACTTGCTATGATGGCTGTTCATAAAAACGGCCCCAATGCCGGAGATAGCCGTCGCGGCGCTGTCGACAGCTTGTACTGTCTTCTGTCATTTACGTTCGTTTTCGCTGCCGTTCGAGAGTTGGAAGCGAGCTAAATTAACCTGTAATCGCGGTTAAAAGTCAGTTTACGGTTGTTAATCAAATGGAGTGTATTTCAAGTGTGTTATTAATTGTTAAACGTGGTCCGAATTTCCAGTTACACTCAGCAAATATTTGACGTTGACAGTTCACGAGTTTTATGAATGGATAATCGTACACGACGACCGCCATATTAGTCAATTTTTAGCGGTCCGCTTCGACACGCCAGTTATTTTTCCTTAGTACGGTCTTCTTGGTTTTAACTATTCGATCATTTTCTTTTTCGTCCAACTGCGGTCAGGGATTTCTTATTGGTATCTAGAATGGTAAATTACGTTATCCTTTATAATTAGAGAAGGTAGTTTGTTAATAGTTGAGTTTTAAACCATACAAAATTGATTGTGTTCATCGTAACAGTCACCACTCTCTGTGTTACTTTTAAATCAAATGTCAAACTTGGCATTTAAGTATAAATGTAAAGTGCGTTTTTTTCCTATAAAAATTTTCAAGGTCAAGATAAAATTGGCGAAACTGCTTTTTTAAAATTATTAGAAAATTTATTTTCGTCAGGTTTTTCTGTAAACGACTTGTGTCATTTTGACATTTAAAATTAAATTGTCATCTTTTCTTTTTTGATAATGAACACGCGTAAAAAACGGAATCTTTTAAAATTAAACGTAAAAAAGGCAGTTCTGAAGTGTGCAGAGGAACTGTTGGATATGCAGCCTAACATGCCAGAAGAAGTTTACGAAAGATTACCTAAAAAGCAAAACTCCCTTAATACCACATTTTAAATTTCCCACTAATTTTTAGTTCTAAAAAGTTACTAAAACAAATTGTACCAACATATATTTTTTAAAGGAATCCAAATAATGCCAACATAAACCCTAAATTCTTTGACCTTCAAAATTTTTATAGGAAAAAAGCGTAGGTACTTTGGTTGCATCCATAAATAAGAAAATATTCCATAGCCATACTAGATGAAAATAGTTTTTGATCATATATTTTATAATGTTTTCGTCTCCCGTTTTTGTGCTTGCATCCATCTTCTTTTAAATTTAAAACCAATTTTGGAATATCGGTATTATTGATCTTGAAGAACAGGGAAATTCTGAAGTCTCTTGGGAAAACCATTGGTGAAACGATTTTATTGTTAGGTGCTTTTCTACATATATTTAATAAACAATTCCTTTTAATGCATTCAACCTTAGTTTTAATTTTTTTGACTTTCTTAGAAACTGCCTCTCAATAGGCTGCATCTGAACATGTGATTCATAACTATGGTCTTTAAATTTATGGAGAATTGAGAGGACATCAGACAGAACAATTTTGCATAATAAACTTTTCGTCAAAATTAACAATAATTCTACAAAAAAATATAACATTTACTTGCTTAAACTAATTGACGGTTAGTTAAATGAACTTCTATCAACAAACTTCGCACATGTGGTTGCGATAAAACCGAATTTGAGTAAAGTTCAGGAGCAAAACGAAGTTGTTTGGTTGTTTCAATCGCATTTGGCGCTTTTGTCGATTTAGCCAGTGGTTACTTTTGAAAAATTCTGGAACAGCCTTAATACGAATTAAGCACTGGATATAATTCCTCGGATCCGGATTAATTTGACACTGATTAATGGAAATGTGACATTTGAATATTTACCATTATAATATCTAGTTACTACGTTCAATTTTCTAGTAATTTTCATTCTCTTCCAGTTTACTATTAGCGCATGCATATTAGACAATGTAGTAGTGATTTTTAGCACAAATATTTCTTAGTGCCCTAGGAGCAACGCTTTAAAAGCCCAAGTCTTTAAGGTGCCGGCGTCGCAGTCTTTTGAAGCAAGAAGCAGAAGAAGAAACCGTGTGTTAATTAGAACGATTCACGACGAAGTACCTTATCTTTTCAAATATAAATGTAGTATAATGAAGATGCTCTTTATACGTTTTCGTTATATTATAGTTCCATGATACCAAAATACTAAAAATACTTGGCGCTCGAGCACGGTTTCCGAGTTAGAGCGCGCCAAAGTTTAAAACTGAAAATCTCCAGCAGCTTATAACTCCAAAGCCCGTTTTTTTAGCTACAGCCGTGTATCTCACATTATTTAAAACTGTAATTACCTATAAGTGCGGGCAGCCTGAGAGGGGTAAATTATATTAAGATATAATTGAATATCTCTCATGCAGCTTCTAGGAAGTCACATTTGTTCGTCGTACTATACGAAGCCAATTTTTATCTTTGCATATGTAACGCGAATAATACGAATCCCAGCGCTGTTGCTTAATTACACGAATGAACCTGATGTTTTAGTAAATAATAAACTAGGATGATTCGTGATTCATGAATTTAGACGGGCATATGGAAATGGGGCAGCATGGTCCATTTAAATTTTTGAATCGTGATCAGCGTGTGAATAGCCAAATGGGGTCGAGCATTATCCTGTAAGAAGCAGACAAAGAACTAGCCTTTTTTCCAAGACTTACTGAGATTTAATGCAGAAGGAATAGGAATATCCTTCACTGTAATTCGATAATAGTTTCAAATAAGTGCATTTTACTCTGTCAGCATTCTCTTCTGTTGTCGATGTTTTTGGACGCCGAGAATGCGGTTCATTCTCGACACGTTGGCGGCCATCTTTAAACGCTTTACTCCTTTTATAAACGCTTATGTCTGATAGTGAGTGCGCGCCAAACTACTAAAATTGTCTTTTTCTTGGAACAATGTCGTTACACTTTGATTTGCCTTTTAAATCACTTTTGTTTATAATGCACTGATACACTTAGAGTTTATTTCGCGTCCCACTAACTGCCTTTCGATCGGTTGCTTTCCATTTTTTATTGCTCTTTGCAATCATTATTTTGCTACCATTGTTTCGTTTACCTTTCACCTAATTTGCCGTTTGCTGGCTTACACTTTTAATACATAACCCTTATATTCTGTCTGTAATTAACAAATCATTCGGTATCATTTTATTCAAATTATGTCTGACATTAATAAGTTCACATCAGTCAGTTACAAATTAAATTCCATTAGCCTTTCCAAACATTTATCATATCTGAAACTCTGGACGTAACCCTTCTAAAACCTGCTTTATTTCATGCTAACTTTCATCCCTCAAATTATTAGTTACTGCTGCTCACATCAAGTGCACTTATTAATGTAAAGTACGGATTATCTTACAATAAATACAATATTTAATTCTGTGCTCATGTTGACCTTATTGATTTAGTTAATTAGGTAATCATAATTACTATGGGCATTACAATATATTAAATCTAGGACGAATCCAAGGTCTTTAAAGTGTAATATAAGTTCCCTCATACTTCAACGGAATAGGAATTCAACACTCATCTTTGTATAGGGTTGTACTCGTTGGAGAACTTCCCACACATGCCATGCTATCGTCCATCAGTTGTGATTATTGTTAGTTATTAACAGATTGCATAATAAACGTATTACAAGAAAAAATACTTCAACAACCAGTCAAAGCTTAGTCTCGTTCTATGGCGCGCTCGGTTTCCTACAACGGCAACAGTGGGAAAGTTTGTTAAACTTGTATTGTTTTTAATTTGGTATCGGTAGGTTTGTCTGTTTGTAGGCTAAATCCAAATTTATTTATTACAATATGTATTTTAATAAAGAAACCTTTTTAAACAAATTACACAAACTTGCAACTAACATAGCAATATGACTTTTTGTAACTGCCGAAGAAACAGCTTCAGCGTAATGCCAATTATGAAATTAGACTTATTTCTAAAAACCTGTAGATAAATTAATAATAATTGAAAGCACCTGCACCTTATAATAAAAAATATATTATTATTTTTTATATTTCTTATTTAAGTTTCTAGCATCACTTTCTAAATGATTTTTCTTTATCTTATTTGATTTTTCTGCCATCTTTATGTTTAAGTAATTGATTCTTAAAACAAATCTTACTTTTGTTGCTGCTTGAACTAGATCTAAGGGAATATCAGGTGCAGATTTCGTTATATATTCTTGCGTTTGTTTGAAAATTTTCTTGCCGCTCCTTACATCTGATTTTCCATGAAATTTTTCAATTTTTCCGAACTGTGTCATCCATATCTCCGATGGTTCAATTAATTCACCAAAAGAAAGCTATTGCAGCCAAAATGGTGATGCACAGCTGTTAATGTTTCTGCTTTTGTAAGTATATTCCCCTAACTCGGGGTACTTACCTTTAAACTTTTTGGCAATATAACCTGCTATATTTTTATGTAAGTCTATCTTCTGCCGTAGTTGCTTCTAAAGCCTGTATGACACGATGCTAAATTTTATGCTAAATTTACTAGTAAATTTTCACATATCTTATATTATAAGTGCTGATGCCGCCGGCCGTCCAGACGCGCGCGCACGAATGGCGAGACCGCATTTGTATTGTTAACGCTGGCAGGGCCGGACGTCGGCTGGCCACGAGTTCTAGTAATCTCATAAGAACATTAATTCTTTCCGGATTTTTTTTTGAGTGCGCTCCAACAACGTCGTATTAATTTTCCCGAGCGGGACGCGAGCGCAAATTAGGACGTTGTTGGAATGCACGAAAAGTAATTTCCGGATATGAATTAATGCTCGAATACAGATTCTGTAAGAAAATCGTAAAGACACAAACCCTAAAAAAAAGTAATGTCTACCTACAAAAAATTTCCAAGAAATTTTGTAGTTGTCTTGGTTACGACTCGTGAACTAATTTGTCTATTGGTCATTAATGAGTGTCGTACGATTTTAAAATAAATTCACTGATAATTTTTTTTGTTAAATACAATTTCTTGTTTGCAACTTGTGCTAAATTTGATGTTAAATTTGGCATGCACACATGCATACTAACAAACCTTTTAAGTCGAAACAGTACCCTCTAGCTAGAGGGTATTGGTTGAAGTATAAGTTTGTTTTCATGTTATTTGTCGTTTCTTAGCTATTTATATTAAATAGGGCGCCAACATTAAACACGTAGTTAAACAATGCTAATAAAATGGAGGTTATGTTTATGTTTATAATTTGCTTCATGCGCTGCAGTTTAGTCTGACTACGATACTTCTGCGCATTTTTACAAGCATATTTACCAGAAAATTTAGAACAAGTTCTTAATAATTTACATGCGTAAATTCAGCGTAAAATTTAGCAGCCAATTTTCTGTATGCAACGGTGCTTAATATTTTTATGAAAATTTACAAGTAAATTTTGCATAAAATTTAGCGTCGTGTCATATAGGCTTAAGTTTGGTTTTGTGTGAAGTTTTTGTATATTAACTGCAGAACTACTAGTACTGCTAGTTTCGCTAGCATCACCTGAAACATCAGTAATAGAAACTGGGTTGCTACTTTCTATAAAGCCAGGTTGAATTGATGGTATGCAAACTTCTATGTTAGAAATTCTTGCTTTTTTGAAGGCTGTAGGTACAACATATTCATCTGGTTCTGTATCAGTTCTATTTGTATTGGTCTGAATAACTAGTGGATTTTTTTCCAAAATTATCATCCGTATTCTATAAATTGAATTTAAAGGAGACGTATGGTCATGCAGACCTCCCAGTGTCCTAATTTGGGAAAAAAATCAAGCGAATCTTGATACAGGCGATGTGTTAGAATGTTGAATATGTTATGTTTTTCTGCATGCCATTAAAAACACGTTTTAACGATGTAGTCCAGATTATGACACTTTTCTGAAATATTTTGTTATACAGCACATGGTGTACATTGTATTTATCATTGTATCTAATATAACGTCTTGGTATTGCAAATTTTTATTATATGGTTGCTTGTGAAAATGTATTCATAATATGAAACCACGTATTAGTTAGTTAACTCTGCAGTATTAGTAGCCAGTTTTCTATCACATGTTAAAGAGTAATGTTTTAAAACAGTATGAAATAACAGGAGTGTTGGTTGTTAAAACATTTTGTGGCTTTGTTTTATCACAATTTATGTGATTTGGTGTTAATTTGTAGCAAGAATTTATTTCAGTGCCTGCATATTGCACTAACTCACGTAGGTACAGGCACACTGATAATAATTGCTCGATCTGCCAAAACGAAACCTGTGTAGCAACATCAATAGTTGAGGTCAAATGAAGTGTGAAATACTTATTGCAAACATTACGTTAAGAGTCATTATGTCATTAATTATTATGACAAAATAAATATGCATCTAGGGGGTTAAATATCTAATTCTGTTATTCAAGGAGGACGGGGCAGACCACACTCTGGGGAGGGTCTGGACCCCCTGGTCTCCCGCTAGTTACGCCTATGCCTGTTAGATTGTCATTCGGCACACAAGTTTGTTTATTAATGTTCAAATATCGTCGGTAAAGTACACATTATGGTTGGTTTATGCAAGTAAACTATATTTTTCGATGACAAGCTTTAATAATTGCTCAGTTCCTAACTTTGCGTTAAATTCCTCCAAATGGACCTTATAATGTCGTGCTTTAGCATATTGTCTATTTCTTCTTCCAATTCTTCCTAAACCTTTTTTTTTCGATCTTATCGTACTTCTCCTAGGTGGGTGCATATATTGACCTAAATGATATATGAAACCATTTTGCTTTGAGACTAGATAATACATTTTTTCAGTAATGGGATTAAACGTGTATTAGTTTGAAATGTGGGGTATTTAGTGTCAGAGCTTAAGCTGTGTTGGTGTCAACGACCAAAAGTTTGTTGCATCTATTATCCGTAACCACGAGTGGGAATAATTAGAGGCAAGAGTATTAAGTAAGTATTAAACTGACTTAGTGCAAAAACAACAAGGCAACATTTAAATATTACGGCGTAAGAGATGTCTTTTTTCAATAGGATTTGTAACGGTGGGTTCGAACCACAGTAGTACTCAAAAAACAGCGTTACAATGTATTGAAAATAAGTGTCACTTTAATTGCATCGCATTTATGCCTTGTTCTTGATATAATAGGTATTAGCTTAACAAAGAACCTGCGTCTGAAAAGGCTAATTTTTTATCTTCGCTCTATTCTAACTTGTGATTACCATAACACCGGGGGATCTACAACTTAGATTGGCGAGGTGTTGAACTATCAAGTTGGTGGCGCCCGTATTTGGTTTTGATCAGATTAGTGTTAACTCACTCCCTCCTCTGGCGTAACTTAGCCGACTCGTTGAACGCTTTTGGTTACGGGACTGTTTTAGGTATTCATAACTCGGTATTCGTTTTACATTGAAGTGTTGCAATTGTTGTCAGTTTATTATCAATGTGTGCTCTAAAAACAGCAGACAGGTTAAAATGCTTCCAAGCCGAAGGGTGCGCGGGTGTACGAACTCAACGGTCGAAATACTTCGCTTCGGGTCACTGAAATCCCATAACGCGTTGTGGGTAATAATTGGCATAGCCAGAACACGATTTCGGGTTGTGGAACTCTCGATTAACTCATAACGGGTTCTGGACACTGTTATTCGGTCATTGAACGATTTGGGTCATGAAGTGTAACAAAAACATGCATTTTGCCACTACTCCATCAATAGATAACATGCTTTAAGGTTTGAATGTGAAACGTGAGATGCAAAAACTTACAGACAATAGCTACTAGATTAGTCAGCAAAACATGGAATAAGAAAGTCATCCATAAAACGTTCACTCGGTTTTTTAAAATTGAATGAAAGTAGTGCTACTTTAGATAAGTTGAAACGCGTGCTAATTGTATCTCGTGTCAGTAAAGTTGAATTACTTTCAAAAACCAGAGAAGGTTGTGGTTTCCGTTTTTTCACAAGGCAATTCTATCTTATAAATTCCATTTATGACAATCCACCACCTATCGTATAAATATTTAAATTTTCCGTTATATGACAGGTGGCGTTTTAGTCTATTCAACATATTATTATTATCATAGCTTCACGTGTCAAATAATGTAGATGCAAACAGAAAATTAAACTAGTAAAAATTGGTATGAAGGTTCAGGAAACCTTATTGAAAAAATATGAATTACTTGTATTCAGATTTTTTTAATTGTGATAATTTGCTAGTTGTTTGTGTTGTACAACTGTTATATCAATGCATTTATTTACATCGATTTTTTCCTATCGGAATTTGGGGAACCAAGGAATGATAACGACAACAGTATCAGTGAAGTGCTACTTTCCAAGGCCATCGAATTTTATTGTACTACGATTAAGTGCTGAACTAGTTACGTTAACGACATAGGACACGACCTTCATACGCCTATGTAAGTAATATATAACATTTGCAATTCTGTTTTTTATCAAAATTCATAAATGCCAATTTGTTTACTACGATGCAAAGATAAAACAGACTCAGAGTAACAAAATTTCCATTTCAGCGATAAGATAAATCCTGCGTTACAATATTATTGTTTTCTTCAGTACATTTCTCGGAGTGCCAATGTTATGAGTAATCTAGGTTTCATGAATGATCTTATCTTAGTGGCACTCCTCTGAATTATTACTCAAAATTTCAGTGACATAGCACTTCTGCATTATAGTTAATCATTGTATATACATAGTACAAATACCAAAACCGCACATTGAGAATGGCGATTATTTTCTAACGTTATTGAGAATTGAATAAATTAATGATTCCCAGAACTGCCAATAGGAGTTGATGAAAACCTTGTAATCGATAGTTTAATCTTTCTATGTTGAACGATTTACTTTCTATGCTACCTTGGTCTTACGTGATTCTTTTAATTGTTTGCTGCAATTCCTTGCTTGGTTGACATTTTCTTCTATATGATAAAATATATCAAAACTTTATTTACAAAGCTATTATTTCCATCTCTGCATATGTCTCTGTGAGTTTTGGTAGTTCGTCCACTATGCCACATTTCATTTTCACCGTGTTTCTTACTCATGTACTTTTTATTGTTTCTATTCACGAGATACGAGCCGCTTTTTTGCAATAGTCTATTTCGGACTTCTGTAGTTTATTTATTCCTCTCAGATATTTCACCAACCTAAGAGATTACGCACCTAGATTCACATCTGCAAGCGTAAACCTGATATTCACATAACAAGAACAATTCTTGCTTTCTCTAGATATGCAAATCATAAAAGAAAGTTCCAGATTGGAAAATCAATTATTGACCTATTTCACTCGAGTCCCTATCTTGATAAAACTGCAAATGTTATTAGACAACTAAGCAGCAGAGTTACCTCACGTCGATGCAGTGCTAGAAAACATCGAATAATATGAAATGTACGAATGGGAGACAAAAAACACCAGCCAATCTGTGCAAAGGCATTGCATATGTTTTCATATAAACTTGATTCAGTTAATTGTGAGAACTGTAGAGGCTTCGCATTATTAAATTTTGCTTATAAAAATCTATATTGATAGTGAATACTTGTCTACGATATGTAATAAGCTTAAATTGTACTCAGTAACTCAGCGAGATTGGGGGAGGATCTTCGACTGAAATAAGGGGGAAATTCGTGTTATTTTGTACATGTGATAGCTAGAACACCTTCTAAGCGATGATAAATGTGTATGGGGCTCAGCTCTGAAATTTTGATATTACCTTCTTTCTCCATCCCTAAAAATGCTTAAGTAATTGACCTGAATATTTAAAGACTATTAAGATAACATTAATAAGAATACATTTAAGCGGGCCTGCCTTGGAGCTGCGACTGCAGCAAATAAGGGTAACCAAAGCAGTTCTAATTTTACCTGCTGGTTGACGATAATTGGTTAAAAGAAGATTCGACGAGCGCCACGACTTTTGAGGATGTAAATCTCAATTCCACAGGCCATTGGCCAAAAGCCGAAATCCAACAGAGGTTGCGACGCGTTGTTACTCCCGAGAGGCGCTCCACAGCTGTAGAAGGTTGCACCTACCTTTGGGTGTTCCTCCTGCAGTTGTTTAGGGCCTGTACAATGGAGTATACACAGCGCGACCAGAATACAGGTTCCTGTCACTGAACATACACAAATAAAATACAAGAGTTGAGTTAACTCAAAATTTACACACATAAATCTGGACATGTAATATGCATTGAAATAGGAGTTATTCAGCGTTTCATAGTAGTTAATTATCTTAAGACTGTGGCAGAACGTCCATTGAAATCTTTGGTAGCTGAATCCAAGAGGCTACAAGTATAGAATACCCGTTTAGGTTTTTCCCTGTACTTGGAGTCAAGTTACCACAATATTTGTACAACTAAAAGAAAGCGATACCTGTTTAATATTATACGGCACAAAATAGCATGCATTTTCCATCGAGTGTTTGTAATACGCACACCACTTTTCGAATAAATAGCTCTCTTAAAACATAACAATTTACAGTACCTCTGTGTTGACGTAGGGCTCCAACAACTGCAGTTTCCTATGAAAACAGATGGCGAGGGCTTTACGACATGGGTCCTCTGCAACGTTGCTTGAAGATAGGGTAATTAGGAGATGATTGGGCGGGCAAAGGGACGGCCGACAGCTTACTCCGAGATGGTGATGTATTAAAATCCTTCTTACGAAGACTTGGAACTGCATCGTAACGACGAACGACAGAGATTTGCCTTGTATATGCTTGCAACGCACATTTTTGTGAATATCCGCTATAGACAGCGACAACAGGTACACAACGATACTAAATTAACCAAGGCACTTAGCATGTGGCTTATACAACCACCCGAACGACGGTGCACCCCTTTAATCAGCTAGGGTTTTAATTGCTGGCACAAATCACTCGATACGTTCAGCTAGATTATTTATTCGGGCGGAACTAACTCAACCAGACGTGACCAAGCGCGTCGTATTCGAAATTTGCATCATGCAGGAAAATTCCCTATGTATCCATCTCCCTTCAACTTGTACGATACGCGTTAGCGGTGTTTAATATTGCATTCTATTACGTCAGAGAATGATGGTTACGGTGGTTACAACGGAGAAGTCCCAAAGTCTGAAAATATCGTCAGGCAGACGCCAGCGAGTGTAACTTGATACTGCTTTTGTTCAATTTGAATTCGACTGAAAGCGGAGCCCATCACGGGATAATTTAGTGAACTGATTAGCAGGATCTGTACGATATGGTAACAAGGTTGCAGATTTCGTTCCTATAAGATGAAAAGTTGCCTTGAAGTAAAACTAGGGCAACAAATGTCGTGACCTGTCTTGAAATTAATCACGGGGCCTAAAAGGGTCTGGAAATGAGCCCAATTTAGGGGGATTTCGTTACTGGGAAAGGGCGTAACGATGTGGGAGCGTAAGTTTTGTGCAATTAAACACCGGGAGTCTTAAGAAACCAGCACGATGACTCTTGGAACGGGCAAAATTATATGTAAGTGTGTCTCCCGCGTTTATATTTTGAAGATTATTACACAAAACCCGTATACGAATTATGATTTAAAATTGATCTAACAATGCCAAAAAACTCAAATTGCTTGTTTCTTGCATTTCTATTTCTAATTATGACATCATCTACGGGGTCGATAATTAGCACTAGGGAGCTTATCGGTTGATAAGTTTACCTAGGGAGCTTATCAGGTAATCAGTTCGGGATTGGTCGATTCTCAAAAAATGCATGGTTCTCATTAGATAATATCAGTCATGTGACAGTTGTGTGTAATAATCACCAAAATTCACAACATGCAATCTATCGCCAAAGTTGATGATAATTTACACGTACAAACTCTTATTCTAGTGTGTTCTAAATTAACAATAAATTACACAATGATTACATTATCTGACTCATTTCTTGATGAATTTTATAGGAGATTTTTAGTCAAAAAGTTGATTAATTAAGTATGATTTTTGTTAATAAATAACAATCATTTTGTCGTTAACATACCTTAACAATTTTAAAAAATGAATTAAGAAGTTTCGCTAGTTTTGTTAGCTTCATCAGTTATACAGGGTGTCCCGTGGCTCTATGGTCATAGCCTAAGAGCGTATTACTTGGACAATTTTAAGATAAAAAGTTTATATAAACATAGGTTCGCAAATGCTTCGTTGCCGATCTACAGGGTGTTGAAATTTCAAAATTTTTTAGTTTTTTCTTTATAGCTCCTGCAGTTTTTGAGATATTTAGTTCAAATTTGGAATACAGGTTACGCTGTAGGGCTTACATCATTGACCATATGAAATGGTTGTGAGAATCTACAGGGCGATATTTTTTCAGGGGTCATTCCCCCTTTTCTCCCCTTGAACTTTTTTGCTGTGCGCCGGTGGTAGATTCTAAAATACAAACTGAGTTTTCTATTTTGTTTGGAATCTTTTTGTTCTTTTGTAGTTTTTTGTATCAGCGACTGTTATCGAGAAAAAAAATAAAAAACGATTTTCTGTAATTCGCTAGACGAAATAATTTTTAAAAAAATGGTCTAGCAGGCCCTGGATTTACTTAGATGATCTCTTGTTTCCATTAATTTTGACAGTTTAGTTGCCACTACCTGTTAAAATTGAAAGCTGGGATGCCCATTTTAAAAAAATTTATTTCGTCTAGCGAATTACAGAAAATGTTTTTTTTCTCGATAGCCGTCACTGATACGAAAAAAACTACAAAAAACAAAAAGATTCTAAACAAACAGAAAACTCATTTTGTAAATTAGAATCTACCACCGGCGCACCGCAAAAAGAATTCAAGGGGAGAAAAGGGGGCATGACTCCTGAAAAAATATCGCCCTGTAAATTCTTACAACCATTTTATATGGACAATGATGTAGGCCCTATAGCGTAACCTTTATTCCAAATTTGAGCTAAATATCTCAAAAACTGCAGGAGCTATAAAGAAAAAACTAAAAAAATTTGAAATTTCAACACTCTGTAGATCGGTAACGAAGCGTTTGCGGACCTATGTTTATATGAACTTTTTATCTTAAAATTGTCCAAGAAATACGCTCTTAGGCTACGACCATCGAGTCACGCGGCACCCTGTATAGAACATTATTAAAATAGCAATTTACATGTCTGAAGAAAGAGAAAATTAGGTTAGCGAAATAGATTATTGTCCTTGAACTTGCATACTTATATTTAAAGCTAGTGTAATAGAAATTTAAATTTTATTTAAAAGTTACTACATTTTTTAAATAATTATTTAGTAATTAATAAAATAGTATGATTATTTATGTTAATCAGGTAGTTTAGTAAAATCCATAATTAAAATATACAAAGGTCATTTAAACAGTATAGAAACAAAACTGTAAAAGAATGATCCATAAGAGAGTGCAAGGCTATTCTCATATTTATGCTATCAACAATGAGCAGACTACAAAAAATTTGAAACTTTCATTTAATGTAGGCAGAGTAGTATTAATTTAAATTGTGATTTTTTTAATAAAGGATAATTTTGAAACGTAATAGCAACAACGTAAATTATGAAGAATACAATACTTTCGTGAAATTTATTTAAATAAATTATGGCAAATAAATAGCGATGCAGCATACGGCGAAATCCAAGGGAAGTTACAGACTCCTAGTGTTGCACCAAAATATTGGCCGGTCGTACTGAATTGTTAATAGCCACAGATGAACGATGAAGGTGGGCTTGCAACTGCTACTCGTAATTCAAAGACGGAAGCAAAACTGGCGAGCTTCTCCAGGTTTACGGCACAATTTGTATGGTTTTACATGCGATGTGATTACAGAACCTTTAGCCCTACGTCGGCGAGATAATAAAGAATGGACAACGGCAGTTTAAAGATTTTCTCTCAACAATTAGTCACTTGGGAAACAAAGTTTTTGAAATTTTCTGCAGCATCTTTGGGAATTTCAAATTGCACACCACGGACTTTATCCTTTAATGGAGGAAATAGAAAGTAATCGAGATGTGCTAGATCGGGACTGCATTGGGAAGCTTCAAAAAATCTTTTGTTAGATGTACGGTACAATTTGAAGCATTGCCATGGTGCAGAACGATCTCACTTCTTGGTCGCCGTATACAGGCTTTTTTAATAACGTCTGGCAGGCACACTGTTGTATACCATTCTGCGGTAACCGTAATTTTATTTTCAAGAACGACAGTTGTGATAGGCCTTGATTTTAAGGAGAAGCAAGCAATCATTTTTTTGGCAACACTTTGAGATCGCTTCACTTTAACCAAATTAGTATCTGTTGGAAACGCCCATTCTGCAGACTGCCGCTTAGATTCGGGTTCAAATACATATATCCAGCTTTCGTCACCAGTTATGTAGACTGCTTCATCATATTTCTTAAGAGTTTCCTTACACCATTCCACACGCTGTTGTTTTTGTGCTTCTGATAAACTATGTGGTATCTATCGACAACAGATTTCTTACAGCTAAATGATTATGTAAAATCGTGCTTAGTGCAGTCATGCCAATGCCTAAGGTGCGCCTAATCACTGTATATGTGATTAGATTGTCCTCCTGAATCATTCTTCGAGTGGCGTCTATGTTTGTTTCGGTAACTGTTGAAATTGTTCTGCTTTCGTAAAAGTTACCGCTGAGTGAAACTCGTTCAAATTTAAATTTATTGCACCAGCTATAAACAGTCATCTGCGAAGGCGCTTGGCCACCAAATGCAGCACGACGTGGAAATAAGGAACTTTTAAAGTCATAGTATATTTAGACTCTAAAATTGTCTTTCGTTAAATTAATTTTTGCTGCACAACACTAACTTGTATAATAACTATTGCAATTCATATTCATATTCATTGCAAAAACTAAATTTGAACTATCAAACTAGACTAACAAATTAACTTTGTTTCACAGCAAGTTTGATTTCTCTGGTGCACTTGATCTATTGGTTTGCAGAAGTTATGAGTGCTATCTCCGTATTCACGCAAAAAACTAACACTCCGTGCCCGCGCTGTGGGATCAATAAATGTTAGCTCCTGCTTTCTTCGTTTCTTTTTGTGGGCTATGTATACTGCCAGCATTCAATTTTCAAATTTTCAAATCTTCAAATCCAATCAAAATTGCTGTCGGATCTTCGCCGCGAGAACTACGATAAACGCGAACTGCCGCTGTGCGCGTAAGAACCTCTACGGCTCGGTTCTGCCAGTTCGCAGATAGTCAAGTTGATAAACGCTCCCTAAAGGTATAAAAGCGAAAGGTTTCGCCTCTGAAGTCCAGTTTCAATAATTCACTATTTGTACATACAGAAGGTATTGGAAAAAGAGGAAGGTGCAGTTTATAATTTATAACTGGAGTTGTAAAGATTTACAATTGAAAATTCACTGACCTTTTAGTAAACGATCTGTCAAGCCTAAGTAAACTGGTTTAAAGCAAAAACGTGCTCAGGTTAATGTATTCTGTTGTCCAAGAAGAATAATGCAGAGGAAAGGATATCAGAAAAGGTTCTCAGGATGATAAGCATGGATACAACGATATTAAACTTTTTAAGGGAATCAAACTTTCCAGAATCAAGCGGGCACGGCAGATTGTTAAGAAGAGACATACACAATGAACGTGTAAATTATTATTTACAAATTGAAAAGGATGGATGCATGGAGTCAAAGATATTCGTACCTCTAATACATGCATTTCAGTTAATTTAGAAACACAATTTACAGTGCTGACTAATAACGAGGAACAGCTAAAACATGTGGATCACTATAAATATGTAGGAGATATAATACCAGGGGAATGGTGAGGTAAAGAAGAAATAAATAGGAGAATTGAGAATAGCAGTAAGAGAATAGGTTGCCTGAACTCGATCGGTGGGATTTCACAGCCAAAACCAAGATACACAAATCTCTAGTAGAGTCGGTATTGGTTTATGGATCTGAAGTGTGGACGCTACGAAAAGCAAATAAGAGGAAAATCAATCCAGTCGCGGTGGATTATCTGAGAAGTATGATAGCATTGAGACTCATCACCAATGCTAAAATTAGAGAGGGGGAGGACACCAGAAATTGTGGTAAATAGAGTGGATAAACAGGTTTAAAATTATTTGAAAGTTTCTTACGTACGAATGAAAACCTACTATGGCCTTTTAGAATGTTAAAATGGACACCTCCGGGCATACAAAAGGGAGGGAGGCCAAGAATATTATGGAGTGAGGGAATCCGTCAAATGATGACAGCACTAGAAGTAGATGAAGAACATGCACATTGCACAAGACAGATAACGATGGCGTCATGGCACTTGAATGCGGAAAAATGCCTTGGAAAACAATATCTTGATCCTAAACCCATTCAAAAGAAAAGTGCTTTGGTGTAGTCCAGGAAGAGAAGTGTACAGAAAGCTATATAGCCATGAACTTTCTACAGCGATATTAAAAGCTTTCTAAGAAAGTGACACTTTTGAAGATGAAATGAACGAAGAAATTATGATTTGTGTTAGATTATTCGACCTCGTTAAGCAATTTTTTGCTGTCAGTCCAACTATAGGTTGTCATTAACGAAATTAGTTAAAAATATTCTGCCCGAATTCTTACTGATTACGGCTCTCTATAGTTACATTCAAATTCGTATTAGCAAGCATTCTTCGTTCAGTGCACAAAGTGCGTATTTGTTTCGACAATCGGGCGTTAAGGCCTAAATAAATCAAATTCTTTATCTTAAGCAATTATGAGGCTAGGCCTTGAAGCCTTAGGTCTTCTTTCAGTCAACTTAACGCCCAAAGTTCTTGAAAATTGGTCGCGTAATTCGACACCCTGCGATTCAATGCAACAGCAAGAAATTCCTTCTAGAATGTTCAAAGCCCCTCTCGCTTAAAGCATACGCAGTAAGTTTCTTTGTTTCGCAACTCTTTGAGAAATAGTGCAAGGTTGCATTCTTGCCCACGCTCTGCGTCCAGTTTGGGACCATTGAAATAAGGTTTGATAAACCCTTGGTCAGCCGCACATTTAGAATTGTCCGTTTCGGTTCCAAACTTTCTTCTAATAGGCCCGCGATTGTAAATCTGCAACCTTCGGGGGAAATGAGTATCCGACACTGACAGAAGTCCGTTGTGTGAAGTTTTGCACCCCCCGGCCTTCGGAAGCCGTGGGTTGCGCTGATTTGCGCTTAATAGTTTTGGAGAACCTTGTGAAGTAACTAATTGTGTTCTTGTGGATTTTTGAGTCGAGCCCGAGCCTTTGAGGCGATCATTTCTGTGAGTGTTTGAAAGTTCGCGCGGCGAAGCATGTAGTGAAGTAATGTAGCCGGCGTCGTTACGATAGGCAGTGGCGTCTCATATAGTTTTGCCTCCCGGGGGAGGTCTTGGCTTTAATTGCCGATCTGTTAAGAGACGTCATCTTGAAGCCTTCAATAACTTTTCCTGTTAAGTGGGGAAAACCATGGCTTAATGCATATTTGTGTACCAACGCCGGGTGTGTACAGTAATTAGAGGGTGCTCACCGCACGATACTTGTCGTATTGTCTGCTGTCATTTCTTCCACAACCGTTGAGGGGTTCCGGCCCCAACCTTATCTGCCTACTTCTTGGGGTTTTTCGCAACACCTTCGTCACGTTTCACCAGAGCTGTTCCTGATTACTGGGGAGTTCCTGAACTTTCATCCCAACAACTCCGTTTGCACTGCAGCCCTCATTCTGCCAAGCGACTCCACCTGGGACCTGGTTCACCGCTTCCGCAGAAGACACGCTTTGGGGCCAAGGTAAAATTGTTTACAGTAAATATGTGTTTTTGCTTTGTTTAATTATGTGCCGTGTGAAGTGATACCGACCATTTGTCGTGCACTATCTAAGTTTATATTGGACATTGCGTACGCCCGCTCGATTGAACTATTCAGATTAATTATTACACGCAGGGGCGTCTCTCCTGTGATTTTGTTCCGCTTACTTGTTAATGATGCTTAGATTAAGTTAACTTTTGCTAGGGGACCCCGAAATTCCAGTTAGGATGTACCCATTGTATTAAATTCAAACTTACCGCTGGGTGGTTTATTAAACATAAATCTTGATTAATTTCAGTCTAGTTATTTGTCGTTGCTGAACCCTTTAGTCATTAGTTAATTACGGCAAAAGCAGGGTGTAATTAAGTGTGAACCCAAAAGGCCTGCCCTTCAATTAAGAACGCCCCTAGATTTCGGCTTGTGCTAGTGTTTTCTTTTAATGCTCTAGAGCAGGGGTGGCGAACCATTGACACGCGTGCCATTGATGGCACGCCACAAAATAATTTGGGCACGGCAGTAATTAAGGAATTCAGGTACCTACCTAATCGAAACAATTTATATTTAACAATGGATTGAACATGAAGCTTCAAGGCGCAAATAAAACAATTATTGTTATGATAGATCTCATTCATGCTTTCGAAGCTAAACTGCAAGTTTTCAGTAACGATATTGTTACCAAAAACTACAAGTATTTCCCAAACTTGAAAAAAATTTCCAGAGATTTGGATTTACATGAAAAACCAGACCGAGCAAAAGTCACTGAAGAGTTTAATTCGGTAATTAAATCTTCAATAAAAGAATTTTCAACGAGATTTTCTCAGTTCAAAGAATTATCTTAAACACTGAAATTTATTATCTATCCTGATGTAACTTCACTTGATAAACTGAACTTGGCCAAATTTGATTGGTTGGAAATTGAAGAAATTGAAATGCAGCTGATTGATTTCCAGTCTAGTTCAATATGGATTCAAAAATTTTTCGAAACAAGGAAACAGTTGGAATTAAATGAAATAGAAGACTATATGTATCAAGTAATATAAGTAAAAATGCAAATATCAAAATTATGGAAACGTGGAATTCAATTCCAGACACATTTAGCAGTCTGAAGAAGCTGGCTTTTGCTATCTTAACAATATTTTCATCTACCTATGCTTGTGAGTCATTATTGTCAGAAATTAATAACATTAAAGACTCGCTAGAAGCCGTTTCTCAGATGAATCCAGTCCAACTTGCATTCTGCTAAAAGTAACAAAGTATGGAGCTAATATAAGTTATTTAGTATCTAATTTGCAACAGCACAAGTCGCACGAATTTTTTCTTTCATTTAAATAAACATAACGTCACTATTGCTGTACAAAATGTATATTTTTGTTGCAAATAAAGAGTTTTAAGTTGATAGTATTGTTATGTTTTTACTTTCGGGCTATTTAAAAATTATACGACGCTTCTGGTTTTAAACGTTTATTTACTATGATTAATTATGATTATTTAAAAATACAAGAATTGTAAAGGCAGAATTACTTATAAACTACAGGCACTATTTCTAACAACGATACTCTTATTTAATAATTATTTATATACAGCTTAACAGAAAGGATTTATATGGTTGTATTTATTTGTTATTTATTTTACACGGTTCGTTTATATCACGCGCGTTTCGAGTCTGATGAGAACTACTGAGAACTCCGGCGGCCGTGTATTTATATTCGGGTAATTTCCTTCGAGATTAATCTAGACCTTTCTGGAAACCGCATGACGCACCCATCGCAGCTGGCTCCAAGGGCCCTGACGTCACGCCTCTGTACCTGGGGTCCAAGGTTGCAAGGTCGTTTCTCGAGGTTCTAGAATAATCGGGGCACTGGGTCATGATTCCCGGGCAATGACCGGCAGCAGGATCGTTACAGTATTTAGTTTTATTTTTTTCCCATTAATCACTAAGTCAAGATTGTTTGATAGCACGTCATGGCCTCATTAAACATTTCATTTAGAAAAAATGGCACGTAGATGAATAAAGGTTCGCCACCCCTGCTCTAGAGGGTGTGGTCATCAAGGTAAGCCATTTGTCGCAAGGCCACCCCGTGTATACACCAACAGGCCCGAAGGAGCTTGGCGGAGGGGACGCTGTAGCGGAGTGCAGTTACCTGGAGAACCTCCCCATAGGCTACGTATGTGTTCTTGTTTCTAACACGTTAGCCATTCCCTATCTAGAAACAAGTGGCACTCTAGACATCTATCTTAAACAAGCCATAGGGTAAGTGCCGCCGGTTTTTCTTTGAGCTTTCGAACTACGCCTTCCCGATTGAGCTAAGTGTGGGTAACTAGGACAACAACACCTGTTCCGACACATTAAGATCTGTGTTTTCTGGTAAAGCCGGCGAACCCTGTAGTTTGTACCCGATTTTGGGCCGTGAATATGATCAATGTCAATCTGAGGAATTAAAACTGTAACATTTGTAAATCGGAAAGATACTAAAAAAAATGTGGCTAGAACTTGTGCTAGACGTATGGAGTTGAAATAATCTCCACTCTGGTACATACTCGTATATTCACAATTGGAAAATCATCGACCATTTTGAATTCATGTCTCGATCCTACAACCGAAGAAAAGGTGCTAATGGTAATGTATAGCGCTGTTCAAATCAATGTAACCAAAAATTAGTGGTTTCTAGGACGATATTAAACTGTCTAAAAAAGTGAAACTATTAAGAAAGTGAAGTTGCCAGGATTATTATAATTAAATCTGGAAGGTCCTACTAGAAGATAGAGGCAGAACGTACGATTCATGAATTGAGCTGATAATATTTCCGCCCTGCCAATATCCACAATTAGAAAGCTATCGACCACTTAGTAAGTCTCTCAAATCTAAACCCATTTAGAGGAAAAGTATTCAGGTGTTATCCAAGAAGCAGAATTAGGTGCGGATATAACGATAATCAGCTTTTTAAGAAAGTGAACTTCAAGAAAATACACACGAAACCAACTATGTATGCAGGTATTGCAGAAAAGAGATGCAGTACTTACGACTGATGCATGGTGCTTGAAAGAGTTCTACGCCTCTAATATATACAAGTGAAGAACCACCGATCATTTTGAAAATAACGTCTCTAGCCTAAATCTTTTTGAAAGAAAAGTGCTCAGGATAATGTACCTATGGTGTAATCCAAAAAGAAGTGATGTAACCATCAACGCTACAGTCTATACAACGATATTTATCCTGATAAGAAAGTGCAACTTTTTAGATACGCTAGACTCTCAGAGTTATTATTTATAAATCTGAAAAGTAGGTATTAGAGAACAAGAGGGAGACTGAACTTACAATGGGCGCATGAGTCACCGCACCTCTATAGTCACAATTAAAAACCCACCGGGCACTTTGAAAATCATGTCTTGATCACAAATCCTAATCTAACCCAAATCCAGCACGTTAATATCTGTGGTAGTCGTTAATCCCTGACAAGGGAACTCTTACTCAATTTCGATGGGCAAAGTTAGTCACCTATTTAGCTGCGATCAAAGAAAGCTCATAGAACCACAACTTTGTGGAATTAAACAGGCTACTAGCCTAATACAAGAAGAAGAGGATAAAACAGAAAAGGAAGAAGGGCGATATTAACCTGTCAGGTGTCTAGGAAAGTAAAACTTAAGAATGGAGTTCTCAGAATGATAGCATGGGATCAACGGATAATTTATTATTAGTGAATTCGAAAACTACTAGAAAAAGAGGGAGACAGAACTTATGATTTGAATGGATATGCATAATTGAAAAACCACTTAGTAAGTGATTTAGGTATCCAGCAAAGTGGTTTACTACAATCCCCTATTCTGTGTCTTTTGCAGCTACGCCTGCCCTAAAAAGCGCCATCCATCTAAAGTTTTAAAATAAATATTGTGTATATAACGCTTGTAGGTTAGAAGGTGGTGCATAATACTAAAATAGTTTTGATTATACAGGATGGCTCACAACAGTGTGGCGAATCAAAGGTACTCTGTTGACTCAGGAAAACCACCTAAAAACCTGAATCAGAGCAGACGGTTGCGATAATCGAACCTACGACCTCCCGAATGCTAAGTAAGAGTGCTAGCCACTAACCTACAGAGTTCGGTAAGTGTAAAACGGTGTATCTGGGTATTTATGCTATATAGGGTGCTCAAAATTTGAAAAATTAATAATTTTGATTTTTTTTCAAATAGATATACATCAAATTGAGGAGGCCTATGTCCAATACTGGAATGAATAAGGCTAACAACAGACAGACAGGTAAATCTAAATTCAACTGTTTTTCAGATATGCGTGTTTGAACATAAAAACAATTTAAGCTGCTTAAGATGCTTTCCATGGATAACAAACAAACACGCCATTGTAATGCAAATTTATACACTTGCAACCCTTCAGGCAGAATAAAAAACTATGTTTAGAAAATATAAATCCTGTCTCTACTGAAACCAGAAATAACAAATACGAAAAACGTAAAAAAAGAAAGAGAAATATAATCTGAAAAGCGATTAAATTTAGGGCTAAGTAATGTAATATCAGAAGAGAGCTTATTGAAAGTATTTTCTAAATATACGTTGATATACAAGGTGTTTTAGTGAAACAAATCTAAATAATTATATTTTCAAGTTATGAGCTTTCTGTATAACTTTTATACTCATCAGAGCGCGGAAGGGGAAATATTTGAACATTTAACGTAACTACGTACAGATTTTTGATGTATTCGCTATTGTTTTTTTAAATGTGATTTTATTTTATCCTGTAATTAATTTATTCCTGCATTTCTCGTTGTTTTTGTGTTTATTCTTTCTTGTGTGACTTATCCCCCACTATTTTCAAAACCAAATTAGTATTTAATTATATTTTGTCTAAATATATCTTAGTTGTATTAATATACATCTGATTCCTTTACTATTCATAGAAACATTACTTCTTTTAGAAGTTGTCTTATTGACTTACCTTTGTATTCCAGTAAAACTTATAACACCTTTGGAATTTATTAATTACACAATTCTGACATTTGACACTATGTCATGATAAATACCCTTGTTGTAACATCGACTAACTAGCTCGAAACAATGAAACTCCTTTCTCTCAGCTGAATGGGGTTATGTTACTTTTAAGTATATCAATTAATATAATTTTTTAACCTTTATTTTTATTTAATCAACAGTATAAAATACTGTTACCATATTTGAATTTTTAATTAAAATAATTTCAAATACTTTACTTAATATCAGATGTTAAACATTGACTTTATAAGTATTTGGTGTTTGAGCTGACATTCTGCACACTATATATTTAGAAATGAGGAAAATTGTATCGGCACTGCCGCCTACTTTCAATAAATGATAATAATAATAACAATAAAAAATAATTTAAATTTCAAAGCAATTTTAATCACTTGATGCAAATAATAACATACACAACCTAAATCAAAATATTCTTAACTAACACCAAAATGTTCAATTTCTAAATTTGAAAGCCGAAAACTATTCAAGCTTGAATTAACGTACAATTTAGAAAACTTTGTTTTCTAAATACCTTTGTCAAAACACCGCTGATTGCTCCCATTTGCCTCAAAGCTCGTTGTAGCTTTTCACCATTGTATTATTTTTAATAGACTTCCAAGCCAGTACACAAGAACACATTTTAACACTAGCTTTACGTTATAAATTGTATTCTATTAGTTTTAATAGATACCAATGCCAAACAAGTTTAATAACATTGACTTTTATATTCAAAATAATAATAATTGTGCTACTTTAACATGTTTGATTGCAGAGAAAGCTATTTTACTACTGCTAATTCAAACTTTCAATTATTATAAGCTCACAATTAAGGGGATTCAACCCTCAACGTGATTTTACGTGAATTATTTCCAAAGTTATTTTAATAATTGTTATTTTCAATAGAAACGCATTTGGTTTCCCTAATAACTGCCACCAGTCATTCATACAACTACTGTTCTATTCATGTACTGTATTAATCGACTGGATATTAAATATTAAAATAAGTATTACACGCACTTACATGTTGCATTATATTGTATCGACACTGACTGGATTTATATTTTTTAAACCTGATTTCATTTTTTGTTTGGAGAGCCCACGTTTTTAAATTATCATTTTAAAGGCATTTGCTTGTTATCTCTTGAAATAAAGCATCTTAAGCGGCTCAAATTGTTTTTGATGTTCAAACACTCATATCTGACATCCAGTTGAGTTTAATGTATTTAGTGACATATCAAAAGAAATCTCGTTAAAAAGTATTTTCAAAAATAAAAAAATACACAGAGCGTTCCATTTAAAAAAATCGAAATTATTAAATTTGCAAATGTTGAGCACCATGTATAGCATTGATACCCAGATCTACCATATTCACTCGAAAAGTAGTTCACGAAAAACGTAATTTTTTGGTAACGGTTTCCTTCATTCAGGTGTTTTCTGTTACTTACAGCAGCCGCCTAAAGTTAAGTCGTTTTTTGCAGAAAATCGTTAATATCTCCAAAACAATTGACCCATACAACTTACATCAAAATTATTAGTATTTGAATGCAAAACTTTTAAGCTACCCAAATATATGGCATTCCATTTAAAAAAAGTAATTTATAGTCTGTAGTATACACACTGTAGTATAATTAAAACTATTTTAGTAATGAGCACCACCTTTTAACCTACAACTTTTATATACACAATAATTATGTAACTCTCATAGTTTTAGAAATATCTTCTACATTTCCTGCACTGGCTTCTTCTCAATTCACTGTTTTATTTTCCACACAGTTTTAAGTTCATATGCTGTCTCCTTTTCTACACTTTCTATAATCCTTGCCTTTTGATTCTTACGGTTTCCTTCAATGCTTTAATGCCTGCATTCTTATCTGCTCGTTGCATGTTCAGAAGCTTATCTATCTTTCAATTACCTTTTTTATAAAACCCTGACTGGATTTCAATATTAAACTGTACCTGAATTCTACGCTTCATTCCCTTGCGTTTGCAATCCATCTTGTAATTATTAAATTTCATTCGGCTTGGCATTTACTTTAGCACAAACCTAATCAATTAACTGAACTTACATTCAACTTAGATCCCTGTTCAAATTGAGCTTTGCTTATTGCGTTCATTATTTAATTATTCTGCAGTTACTGGCATCTCTTTACAAATTTATTCATTCTGGCAAATTCAAGTTTTAGTTTTGCAGTTCTATAAAATATCTCACTCTGGGCTTTCATGAAATGTCCATTAATTTGGCAATACTAACAGAGTTGAATGGTAGGGCTTAAAACCATAGCAATACATGGTGATCACCTTAAAAAATTTAATTCTTTTTCTTCCTTGGAATTTTTAAAATGTTTAGTTTTAACACTTCCACTTGCGAGAAAAGTTCTGTGTAAAGGCTCTTTGCAGATTGTTTGCTATATCCTGCTCTCTTGTTGTATTACTTCAGCTTCAGCCCGTGTCAACGTATATAAAAACTGTTGGGATTTCTTGACCAAGCAATGCTATCTTTAAATTTGTCATATGCTGTTTCTTAGTACCTATGTGGTTCAGTAGAGGTATGATTGAAATATTTCGTAATATCCATGTGCCAATGCGCCTTCAACTTTGTAGAGCAAACCTTCGCGCGTCACCTTGTCGAAAGCTTGATTAACATCCAAGAAAACTACCGAGCAATAACGCTTGCTTTCGACGTCTTTAATAATTGTGTCTGTTATTCTGTGAACTTGCTCTATTGTAGAATGTTCTTTTCGGAATTCAAGTTGATGTTCAAGTATTAAGTTATTATCCAGAAGTGTATCTTGCAAGCAGCAATTTTCAATAATACTGGTAGCAGACTAATTGGCCTATACTATAGGATGACACATTCCCAATAGGCTTTCCAGATTTTGATATCAGTATAATTGTAGCTACCTTCCATTGTTCAGGATAATATAATAGTCGGATGATCGCAGTGTGCAAGTAAGTAAGATATCCAAAGCCTTTTTCTGATAGTTCTTTGAAAACCCTAAGCCTGGTGATTTACGAGGATTCAGGTGTTTCAGTATTTTGGTCTTAATTTTTCATAATTTAAATGTTTGAGTCTATTAAAATTGCGCCCCAAGATATTTATAAACTTTCTTTTCTCCTTCGTCTGTGATTTTAGCAGCGAAAGTTGTAAATACTCCAATTAAGTATATAATAAATGTTAGAACTTTGCTTGGTCACTTCTGAATGGATGTAGCTTGAAGGTGTTGTAGATTATATTTGGGTAACTCATAATGTATATTGAACTTTTTGCTATGATAGCAGTTCCAGCGTGTACTGTGCTGTCTGGATGTTATGTGGCGTAGATGATATAGTTTGGCATTAAGATAGCTTCTATCTGTAAAATGTGATTTAAATATTAGCATTACGTCGATGTGTTGAATTGAGATTAAAGATATTTGTTCATCTTTATGCTGTCAAGCCATTGGCATTCCAATGACAATGGGCCTTTATTTATTTTACAGACAAGAGTAGTTAATAGGTTTTACATTGTATCCATTTGTTCCACTAGACTCTTGAGCATCTTTGTCAGGTCACTCATGTCATTGCAATCATTTATTGTTGCTGTGGTAATGAGTATTGACGATTTAGACCATTTACTAGTTGGGAATGAGTAAAATGATTTTGTTGAAGGCGATTCATTGGATATGGGCGGTTTGATCGAGTTGCTTATTTTTGCTGGAGTTTTTTGTAAATTATACAACCTCTATAGTTGCCAGGGTGGTTACTTTTACAGTTAACACACGTGACTTCGATGTTTCTTTCTTTGCATTGACATTGTGCTGTTGGATGATTTTCAGTTTATTTAACGTATCTCGGACTTCTACTGCAGACATTTTTGGTATAACTAAATCTTTGACACTTAGCGCATTGGGGTATCAGTTTCTGCTGATTTTAGATCCACAAAGAATATCGGTAATAGTATCTTAGGTACACACTGCCTGATATTTACTATATTGGTAACAATGTTGCCATATGTTTGAAGTTATTGTTTTAATGCATCTACATTAGCGGCAGAGCTGGGCAGTAATTAATTACTTTGTAATTAAATTACTAATTAAATTCCTTTTTGTGTATTTGCCTTGAAATTGAATTACTTTTCAAAATGCGGTAATTGTAATTGGGAATTGCCCTTTTTGTTAAAAAGTACTTGAAAATTACTTTTTGAAAGTAATTAATTACTACATTCAATTACTCAATTACTTTTGTGTAATGAAATTACTCAAAGTATTTAAATTACTTTACAAGTATTTGAATTACCGGTGGTAATTGAAATTACTGAAGGTAATTGAATTACTTTGTGGTATTTCAATTACTGACCTCGATTGAGTGCTAAATTTCCAGAACGCAATAAAATACAATAAGGTCTTATTAAGTTACATATTAAACAAATCGGGATAGGGTATTCCCCAAGCCTAATTTATGATTTCCTCTGACGATCGAATAGCAGCAACTTTTGTGCAACATTTGCATTCTGTACGACGCGTTCACGAATCACGAGTAAAGAGTGCATTGGTGCGTGTATGTAGTAGATGTGATACGTAGGTTGTAACAGTGAAACTAATATTTATTGTTGAAGACGCTAAAACTATATTTGCGGTAAGTACGTTATAGATTACAATACCTACGGTAAAAATATAATTTAAAATAGCTTCATTAGACGATATTGGTTCATAATAATTATTTATTCCTTTCAATTTGCTTCTTTTAAATGATGTACTAGCATATGGCTATACTGCAACAGGCGTTAAGTTCAGACAATTGCATTTTTGAGTGAGTAATTGAACTAAACGGCCAAAATCCGATAACATTTAAAGAGCGTAAAACACATAAATAAAATGTACCTAATTGCGAAATTCCACGCCTGGTTGACTCAAAAATGCAGTATGGGGTATAGTACTAATACAATATAAAAACACCGCATAAGGCTACCGCATTCTTGCAATGAACATTTGTAAATTATCCATACTTTATCGCTTTCTTGCTTTGTAATGGTCACATGCTGCTTTGTATACGGACTGCTGTAGCATAGTAGGTTTGATTATTATTAAAAATCTGAAATAGTGTCTTATAAAAATCGTGACTTTCTTATAATTCCGATTACCAAAGCCAACATTAAGTCTTTACGTTATATAGGGTGCTGCGTTGACGGACGAAACATAAAAAACCATGCTAATTACGAGACATTCAAATATTGACTTCGTAATGGTTTTACACAAAATTCCATTTAGTTTTCTTAAAAGAACCGTGCGTAGGACCCAATTTATGTAATTTCAGATTTAAAATCAATAGGTAATATTTTTCTGTGTACATAATTGGCATCTCAGAATAAAGACTATTATAATTTTAAAAATTTGGTAAAATTAATAGGTATTATTGAAGATGTTAAGATTTTGAAATTTGAAGTAAAAATATGAAAGCAACCTGCGCCATTTGTCAAACGTTGACAGTAATTTTATGAAATAAGTATTTTTCTCCGTTTCTTACACGGTGTGTTCAAAAAGAAATTACATAAAGATTGGCCATGAAATATAAAAGTAATGTCAACAGCAAGCTTTAGAATTCATTAACTGTCATCACTTTTGTTGTTATTGTAAGTTTATATTATACGCTGATATCGTGATTGAAAATTCTAAAGATTCCTGTCTCTAAAGCTTGCTGTCGGCATTAGTCTTATTTTCAATGGCCTACCCTTATGTAATTTCTTTTTAAACACATGATAATTATAAAGGTCTCTTGAATGTAAAAATGACTTCATTGTTACGTGCTTGAGCAACTGTCTTTTATTTTTGTATCTCATGTACCAATTCTTATTTTCGTATTGTAATCAATAATCATGCAAGGGAGGAAATTACATTTTAGTCCAGATTTATACATATAACACGTTTACATTTTATGATGAGAGTATTTCTTGTATTCAGCTGCATTCAAAAATATTTAAATATGAAAATCAGGAGGCTAGTTAATCTATTACTGACCAGGGAACAAAACGTATATTTTCGGGAAACCCTTACAGGCGACAGAAAATGTCACTTTCGTGTAAAGGGGTAAACATCTTTTTTTTGAATTAAGCCAACAAAAAATGCTCAAGTTGCGACAATTGGATCACCATGTAGTGTTCTTTACAAAAATAGAATTTTGCTGTCAAACAATTAAGAAATTCAATGCTGCACCCTGTATACCCTGTATAAGTTACCTATTTTCGTCATTCAGCCTCATGTTAGGCGTATTTAATAGTAGATTGTTCTACAAGTTCAGAAAAGTGAGAGTTTTTCAACATTTAATTTACGAGCGAACGATGCAAAGGGAGTGGATTAATTTTACACGAATATGGAAAAATTGCTTTTATAACATTCAGCGTGCTGTTTTTTGTAATGCCACTACAAAATCTAGCCAAAATGAAATTCGACATTTCTTCGTATTCGAAAAAAAAAATTTGTTTAAATCGGCAGTGAAGTACTTCAAAATCGTCATTAAAATACGAGAAATCGGCAGTGAAGTAATCCATTGTTATACGACTTTTTATAGGTGGCGGGGCGACAGATAAACGTCAAAAGACGTAAAAATAACCTAAAAAATCTTTTGTGATACACGCACACAACTTCCTTTTACAGTGATCTTATAATTGGGCAAAAATTTGATTTTAAATTTTTAAGCTGTTGTCAAAATTTTTAAAAAATTACAAATTCTACAAAAACGGTGCAAAATAGAGCGTTAGGTAAAGAGACAAATTTTCTTTATAATTCCAAGCTGAATTCAAAAATGTAATAATATACCGGGTGTTCTATTTAAAATAGGAGTTAATAAAAAAAATAGAAAAAAAAACAAAAGAAACCCAGTTTAGAAGTATTCAACTGGAAAATCATCTATCTCACATCAATACACATTAAAAATGTAATAAAAATGAGGAGTTTGAAAAAAATCGTTAGAGCCGTTTTTGAAAAAATCGAAAAAAACTGAAAAATCACAAGAGTAAACACCTACTTCCGGTTATGCGATTTTTTTCAAAAGCTTGCTGTCTCATCTACATAGTACACAAAACTTATATATAAAGTTTCAACGCCATACCTCTTTTCGTTTTTGAGATATTCTGTTCACAGACACACAGACACACAGACAGACAGACAGACAGACACACAGACCAATGAAAAAAAATATGTTTTTTGGGATCAGGGGACTCTGAAACGTGAAGATCTGTTGAAAACTCAATTTCGAATTTTTGGGGTGAATCCAATACTTCCTTTATTGTAAAAGGAAGTAAAAAGTTGGTTGAAATGTTGTAATTTCACGATTTCTCGATTTCAAAAAAAAAAAAAAAACATAATGTACCCCTCGGCACTGAAGTTCCTATTTACTTATCCCTCATGTAGTTTATTTGCATTGACCCTACGGGCCTCGGCAACTAAATCCACATTCGTGATAAAAAGTTACAATTCAATGCCTTGGTATACAAACTTCTATTTTTTTAAATCGGCAGTGAAGAACGTCGAAATCGTCATTAAAATATGAGAAATGGGCAGTGAATTAACCATTGTTTTAACACCTTTTTGTAGGCGGCTGGGCGATAGGTAAACGTCAACCGACGTCAACATAACCTACAAGAGTTGGTTAAAATGTTGTAATTTCGTGATTTTGATTAAAAAAAAACAATATGCTCCTCGGCACTGGAAGTTCCTTTTTATCCCTCATGTGGTTTATTTGCTTTGGCCCTACGGGCCTCGACAACTAAACCCACATTCGTGATAAAAAGCTCAACTACAGTGATAACCTATGTGGAAATTAATAAAAAAATTGAAATTGAACTTCCAAGTCCCTATACCTTCTTACTGAATGGACTTTGTACTAAGGTATATTAGGTTTAATCGGTTTATTATAACCTAAGGAATCTATGACCAATCTGTGTCCCATTCTTTTTGTGACACCCTGTATAATTGTTATGCTTGACTTTATGTATTTACTTACATCTTACATCAAAACAAACTAAAAAGTTTTGGTTTTGATGAACGGTGCATGTAGCTACAAGATTTAAATATAAAAAACCTTCAAAAGTGATAAAGTATGTAGGTTACTATAGTTAACAAAACATAAAAAGTAAGCATTTTTAGATTACGATTACGAATCGACACGACACTAATGATAGTTGCAACTTGCAAGAAAGTTCTACTAAATAGAACTATATGACAATTATTTTCATTGAAAGTAATTGAAAAAGTAATTGATGTTTACAATTACAATTACTAAGTAATTGGTACTTGAATTACTATTTCGTGTGAGTAATTGAATCTCTGGTAATTAAATTACTTCATTGGGCGGTAATTGGTAATTAGTAATTAATTACTTTTTGAAAGTAATTTGCCCAGCTCTGATTAGCGGAAGGATAACCGTTTCTGAGCACTACCCTAAAACTTCGCCCATCTTTCCATTGCTATGTATGGAATTCAGTTTTCCTTTATGATACGACTTTAATCATATCTGTGTATTTTTTGGTTTCTTGATACGACCTTAGCTTCGTCATTGTTTAGTATTTTAATGTCGAATTGGCTTTTGTCTAATAATTCCAATGCAGTTCAATCGATTTTATACCAAATACAAATATTTGCGGTGGTTTGGGTATTTTTTTGCCTCAGATTGCAGTTGATTTGGGTCTGGGTCCTTGTCGTTTAAAGGCTTTGTTGAATGTAGTCACTGATTCTTACTTTTTGTTTGTTTGGATTGTGACTTATCGCAGTTTTCTTGACTTTCTCTTTTCTGCTCTCAACTAGTTGCCATTCCGAATCTGGAGGATTGAAACAGTTATGGTTGATTAAGAGCTATATTATTTTGCAATGCCAGATTTGAGATTACAAGTGTGTTTGGTGTTTGCAGTATATCGTCTATATTAAATATGAAATTATTTGGCAATGTTTGTTGTGGGTGCTGATAATTTTGAGGAGCGTATTCTTGTAGCTGATTATTCTGGTATATTTGCATAGGTACGAACTGTTGGGTGTTTTGTACAGGCCTGGTTTGATTTCAAAAATTAGACGTAGCAGCTGTGTGCTTTTATTACTTACAAACTAAATAGTTGATTACATATTCGTACACTTAGATAGCCCAGGTATTTAACCCGAGGCCGAGGGTCGCACGATTATCTATTGACTTCATAAAATCAGTAAACGGAACTAGTCATTATGTATCACACCATATATCTTTCCAAGATGGAATCTACGGTGATTCATTCCGAGTATGCTAAACCTTGAGAGAGTCGTGGAACATCAGAAATGTAAGCACAGATATCCACCTCATAAGTAGGTATTACAGCAGATCAACCTTTTATCGCAATAGCACTACTTAACTCTAAGTCATTACTACTACATTTTTACGTATTTGTAGTAAATAGTCATATAAATACAGGGAGATCAAAAATAAGCTTCATCGCGGGAGCCCTTTAAAACAATAAGACTTGCCTAATCTGTAGTAAGATTTCTGTTGACATAGAACAATAAATTTTTTTCGACGACTGACATCGAAAGTAGATTTTTCTCACTGTCACTTGACAACAGAAAGTTGACATTTGCCGCTGAGCGTGCGTTTTCATCTTTTTGCCGCTCGCCGAGCGTTTTGGGTTTCCGCGTGAACAAAATAGGTAGCCACGTCCGAATGTTTCCTTGACAACGCCCGTCATTTGTGGAAATAATCGCGTCACATGTCATATAGACTGCGCGAGTAATGTTAACTTGATTGTCAATTAATTTTTGCGATAAAACGAAATTTGTATTTTCTTTTAATAATATGCTCAGTCGTCGAAAAAATAGTATGTATGTTTCGAGCTAAAAGTGAGCTTGCCGCTTTTGCATGATTGCTGGTTTCGACTTCGTCTCAACCAGCAATATTCATGCGCAAGCGGCAAGAATGCACTTTCAGCTCTTAACATACAATATACTATTTAAAGTTTAAAATTCACTTTCGACATCTTGTTTAACTTATCCCATTGTTATTTTAATATTGGTTATCAAAGTAATGTATGAATTTGGTTTAAATTACCTTTTTCTGTAGATTTGTGTAGCTGATGAAACTGTGTTAAAATCACATGAACTAATGATTCAGTTAATTGTAGATCAAATGTATTTAGTTCTATAAAGTGCAGTGTGGACAGTATTTTTCATGGGGTACCGCGTTCAATTTTATTTTTGATCGCTTTGTATTAAATTTAAGTATCCCGGAATCGTCTCTTCGGCATTGTTAGTAATTATATATTTTAATTATTCTCGCAAATTTATTATCACACTGTAAACAAAGCGCTTGTAATGATATCAGAGATAATAATCTGAAGATCATTTTGGTCATTTAGAGAAATCTCGGTATCGCATTTCTATGTGCCTGTAATTGGGTTACTCAATAAGTGTTCTTTCTCGGGCATCTACATGCTGAGATCACATGTGAAGAGGACATTGGAGTACTATCTTGTGACAGACCGTACAGCCAGTTTCTAGCAATTAAGAATTAATACTACATAATTGTCGAAACCAAGATTAAATGACGATGGGTGATTCTTAAGAGACCATACGTGACAGTTGGGAACGATCTCATCAGACCACGTTATAGTTGATGCAGTGTAGCTATTTTACTGTTAAATAGTAGGTACATCCGTACATATTATTGCTTATGCTGTTCCATTTTCCATGGAGTGTATTAAAACCGCTACTTAAATAAAGTCAGTAATGCTTTCGTCGCACAAGTCCCATATACGCAATTCGATAATAAAAAATGGACAAATACCGTTAGGGCAAGCAAAATCGGTGCTTAGATAGTCTGACAATTTCACTTCTTAAATTGATTAAAATGGTTTTCTTGCAAGCATACAAGATAGATTTTTTTTGGTGGATGGGGATACAACGTAAAAGCGTATGTTAATGAATTTGGTAAACAAATTTTGATTATTAAGGTAAAATGTCAATAATTGATTTCACATTTATCGTATATGGTACGATGCGACGTGTAGTTGCAAATCCAAGCCGTTCTTGTAAAAAATGTAATGATTGTACTGTATTAGGCATACATAGGTCTTAAAGGCCTAAATACTTTTTTTGTGTCCGTTTCTTTCTATTTATAGCTGTCTGCTTCCACTTTTCAACAGCGAGCTTCGTATTACTGCTTATTGAATTGTCCAATCACTGCTATGTTAGTATTAATTGGGCGTGCACCTTTCTAGTAAGTAACGACCTTAGAAAAATTGCTATGCTGGCTACTTTATGTGGCGTTGCTTAATGAATAAAATACACTGTTTATACCATTCATTGCCTGATTTCGTTACTGCTACCTTCTGTATTTCAGATATTGTGTAACTGTCTGCTCTGATAATTTAAGTTTATAAGTTCTTGACCTGTGTGAATATATTTCTTGCAATTGAAAAACTTGTTTGCGCTCATTATATTTGGTAATTACATCATTTAAAAAACTGCATGTCGTCTTTACTGAGTCTAACTGGCGGGCCCTGGTAGCGTTGCGATATTTGAAGTTATTTAAGTAATATATAGTTAACAAGAAGGGGTGCTAACAACTGATATAAAGACTTCATTTTCAATAATAGTTGACAAATAAATTGTACTCTAGAGGTATGACTAGTCACTTAATCCTCGTTCGAATATGATGTTAGTTGTAACTATCATATAACAAAGTCGTGTATTGCATATAGTGTGCAGAACCAGCGAAAATAAAATTTAAAAAAGTCTGCTGTGAATATTAAACTGCCTGGAAGGTGCAAACTATACCCAAAGGCTTAATGATCCTTACTGACGTGGAATACAAAACTGAGATTTTATTGCAAAACCAGTTGTTTAATGGTAAATATAATTTATTTGTTCGCTTTTTACCTCATACAAGCCTTTAATGCTAGGCCTTCTTTGCAATCCCGTAATTACACCACATAATGTTAGCAATACAATATGATCATCATTGATCTACAATAGTAACTGTGGGAAAACTCTACACGTCAATCGTAGGGTTGTAGTACAAAAGTTGCTATAGTCAACTCAGTGAAATGGAGCGGGTTTTTGGCTTCAAGAATTCTCGCTCACGAGCGTAAAAGCAGTTGTACCTTAAAGATAGGTACATAAATTCAAGTAACTATTAGGCGGGAGAAGATATGGGAGTGCTTCTCAACAGAACGAGCGGTGTTCCCGGCTGTAGGAGTTTGCTCAGCTCCCAAAAATGACGTGCGTTGATAGCTTTACTTCAAAAATTCGCCTAGCTGCCTTCCGTTTCACAAATTAATTATAACGCATTAAGTTTTTTGTAATGGAATTCAGTTGATTTATGAAACTATTAATGACATTTCTTCCGTTTCATATAATTACTCTACAGGAATCTGCAAATGCGAACCCTAATTACAGATTTTGCTTGTCGCAAGTCGCGCTTACTTAAAGTTCTGCCCCTGGCCAGTAGAGGACACCTGAGTTACTGTTTCAAAATTATTCGCTTATTACTTATGTCAAACGTTAATGGATTGATCAGCATCACCCACAATTCAACCCGATACGTGTTGGTGTCCGGCTGTCGACTGGTCAGCGACGTTTACCAAGAAATGTTATCAGCCAAACGGTTGTGCGTGCTGCAAAATGCACACGTGCGCGATAGCCGTTGCTGGCAGTTGCCCAGAAAACTTTTCGCGATACTTTGAAATGTGATCCGGGACTACAGCAATTTTGAACTTTTTGTTGTGCGGTTAACCCCTAAATTAACATTGATCGAAGTCATCAGAGTTTTGTGCACAAACTTTTGCCCCGCGTAAGCCTGTCAATATTTTAAGTCGGATATAACGCATTCCTCAACTAAGATATATATGCAATTTAGCTTGAAATGCAGCAATTTGACTGCCAGTTGACATTCGGCATTAATGCATAAGCTGTCAAAGGCGGTACAAGAGAAGGCTTCAAAAATGGCGAAGGGTTTGAACAATGGAAAGCCGGGATACAGCGGCCAAGGGCAAATTATAGCATAGGTCTACGGCTGAGGGTAATTAAAAAGGAAGGTTCTAAAGAAAGTGCTGCGGCAACTACAGCGAATCGTCTTAAACAGTGGCTGCGGAAAGTATGCGGAAGAAGTGAATCTGTCACATGTTCGAAAAGTCGAAAATTATATTTTATTTCGTTGCGAAGATCGGGACTTAACGCTTCCAATTTGTAGGCTATACCCTGAGATAGTTAAATCTGACCAAAGGTCAAAAATTGTTTAGAAAGTCCGATAATTTCTTACCAGGCTGTTAAGTTGTGCGGAACTGCGTGCGCAACTCGACCTGCTTCTAGTTTCTTGGGGCCACGACTGACCGGGGGTTAGGTCCGGGCGGCCAACCTGTATTCCAGCCGTGAAAACGATCGTCACCAAATGCTTCGAATCGGACCATTTTTAAGATGACATAACACTCGTATGGCCGTTTAAGTACTCGCTGACGCTCGTACATCAGTAAAACATCACTTTTCTAAACTTGTTGGGTAATATACTATTTCTGCACGCTCGCCTTTAAAGTTTGCATTTTACACATACTAATCAATGTCAAAAGTTGACGTTTATAAAATGTTAACGGCTATTACTAGTATCATAAATACAAATCGAAAACACATACTTACAAAGAAAAACGATTAATTTTGTTATAAATATTTTCAGTTCTTTGCATTCATATGCCACACACTGGCGCAGAAATAATCTTGATAGGTTATGTCGTTTTCCAAATAGCATGTTTACATCCATCAAGGTTCCAGGTTCCAGGTGGAACGCCATTAGTAAACTGCATTTTCCGACATTCCTTCAATGCCGAAGCGGTTGCTATTTACAAGAATTATGCAGTTTTATGAGATCTTTCATAGAATTTTAATTTGGCTTGGCAATTGTTTGGCCAAGAAGTTACGTGGTTACTGACTGATGAATTATGTCTAACTGCTGGTGATTTTAAGACTGTTTGGACACCGTGAACTCTCGCCCTTATTTTGAAGAATAACGGTCGCTCCTAGAAATAGTGTTACAAGACGAAAATCGTCATTTCGATATGAATTTGACATCCAAAATACTCAACCGTCAGTTATCCGATAAAATGACACCAATCGGAAACTTCTCAGATCCGTTACCCCAACTACCTTACGATGGGCTGTAACAAAAGTTACCGACTAACACTCAGAAAGAGAAAGGGATTTGTTACGATCCTAATTATGGCAACGACGTTAAATGCCAGACGCCACAACTTTACTAAATCGAGAAAAAGACAGGTGGGCTCATCGAGAAAGTAGAAGCAATGGCCCAACCTTCCTGATCCAACCTTGCCATTGGCTTGGGAAACCGTCTACGTACAGCTGCGTTGGGATTACCTTACTTGCATTTTCTTACAACTGTCTGAATCCCTTTACAGAGAAAAATATCACAAAATACACATGGAAACGTCAAAAATCTACTAAAGAAATGCACCACTAATTAAAAATATAACTATATTAACGTAAAAATATATATGAACAATGAACATTAAATGTAATGCTCGATAAAGGTTAGTGTTGTTAATTGCGCAGCATTTACTCTAAACACTGGCGGTAAACTTGACTGCAAACAATCTAACTGAGTTGAAAACGATAACAATTTTAATTAGATACGCAATGAAACTACTTACAAACAATAAATCTTGGCGGTAAATAATCAAATCTGACTCAATGACGGTAGTTACTTTAATTCCAGAAGCTAAATACAAACATTAAAAATTGACGATAGCTATTCAAGTCTGACTTAATAACACTCACAACCATTCAAACGCTTAATTTTAAATCATCAGCAACGCTACGCAAAATGGCGACACTTTAAAAATCACTTTTACTGCGCTTCAAAATTACTACAAGACAAAGTACTTTTGAGGGGTTTAGCTCGCTACGGATGTCCAACGGAGCTGCAGACCATGCCCAATCCACTGCACCAAAATGATTGAAGAAACTGCGGGAAACGACCTAGGGTGCTATTTGGCGAGTGGATCTGGACGACGTTAAATCCCGAAGAAGGGTAGAAATTAAGAACGTTAACGACAGGCAAGTTTTCGGTACGGTACACGTAACTTCATTAACAACAATTAGCACGAACTAGGTTCCCAATTAATTATCCGCCCAATTCGTCAATCGAAGCTTGCCATCTCTGCGATACGGGAATTCCTAAGCTAATAGCTATACCACACGTCTCTTAAATAACCAAAAACTCGACCGATAGCGCCCACACAGTTTCACTTAATTTCGAAGTCACCCGGCGAAGGCACAAGGCTCCCGCTCTGGAGCCAAAAAGCAATTAAGAATGAAACGTCATTCATGTGCCAAGTAAGCATATATAAATTTAAATCGACGATCATAAAATAAGCCGGGAAACACAAGTATTTGAAAGGGACGAAAATGAGTTTTAACGCATAATTAAACTATGAATTTGGACGTAAATGAACGTGAAAAGCATTAGTATTTGGAAAAAAGCGGAAAAACGTGGGATAGAGCTAAATTCAAAAATTATCCTTACAATAATACCGCGACAACCCTAGAGTAAAATAAGCGTTACACTTCAAATATCAACGCGTTATTTTCAATTAATTTTCGAAACACATACGCACCTTAAGCATTTTTCGTTTCTATAAAATTTCGAAAATTTTGCTGGTGCATTTCAGTATAATATATAATTGTTAAAGGTTATTTTGTCAGAATAAAAATTTTTAACATGTGAAACTATAATCCTTTAAAACACCCATAGTTCGTAGCTTTTTAGATAAATGTTATGCATGTTGGGGTTTCTACTATTTATGTCTACATAACTACATAATGACCAATTATTTATTTTTTTTATAAAATTTAATATAACCTATCGATGCAATGCTTTAGCTTTCTTGATTGCTTTTCTTATTTGCCTCTGCGGTCTTCTATATTCTTCGATATTCTGTCTCGGCCATCCAGTCCGTTTTTACTATGTCTCCTAAGTGCTTCACGTTTACATGGTTAAAGTACTACTTTCACTTCTGGTATAATTATTCAGTTCATTGTTAAATAATTCGTGAATTGTCTCTCCGATTGATGAGTGTTGTAATTTCTTAGTTGTTTCAAGTTTTTGTTGCCGAATATTTTTCCAAACGCTGAGGACCGAATTTGAAATCGCCCTGTGTTTTAGTGGTGCATAGTTTTATGCCTGTTGTCGTTCATTATACGAACATTACACTTTTACTGGGGCACAATTTTTAAGTGGATTATTGTTTACACTATCTTGATAGATAATCGAAGATTGCTGACCAAAGTGCGTATACTCATACATACGTACAGTCGTGTTCAAAAAAGTGTTGTACACCGACAGTTGTAAATTTATAGGTAGTTGTGTTATTACTCAACACAGGCTCACACTGTATCACTAATTAGGTAGACCTTGATGTATACTTTCATAATATTTGGATATACAACACGTTTTTGAACTTTGTGTAATTAATTTATATTGACAAAGTACAAATGCTGTACAACACTTTAATGAATACGACTGTACAACTAAGCGTTTTGATGATGTTGATATGAATGTGGTATGTACTGATGGATTTGATGTTCTTGAAGATTAGGGTGGGTGAGTTTTGAAAAAAAATTCGGCAGCAAGGAGTATGCAGGTATTAACAGCTAGACGAACATGTAACAAAGACCAGATTGTCTTGACGAATTAATGAATCGTATACAAGGCGTTTCATAACCTATGGAGGAGACTAAAAGAATAGCTAGTGTGGACGCAAATAAATTTATTTTCCTAATAAACTTGCAAAAACCCAATAACATAAAAATAACAGCAGCTTAAAGTTCTTGTCAATTAATGCTCACTTATTGAATACCGCTGGTTAATGAGAAAAAATTTGACAGAATTTCATTGCGTTTTTGTTCCGGTAGAAGCATATTTTTTACAACACCTGATAATTTACTGTTAAGGTAGTTTTAAATATGGAAAACATATAGTAAAAATAAGAGACCTTTTTGAATAAAGAAAACATTGTTTTATAAATTAAAATTTTATTATTAAATAAGCTACAAACAATTCACCATAACAAAAACATTCGTATTAGGTGTTCGAAATGTTGACCTTGTTTTTCAACGCACATTTGCACTCGACGAATTCAGTTTTTCGATACTCTTGTTGGAAATTGTTGGCATAACTGGTCTGTTGCAGCGTTGATGTGACGGCGCAATTCGTCGATTGTATCAACTTCGGTGGCATTTACCAATTCTTTCATCAAAACCCCATAAGAAAAAGTCCACTGGGTTGAAATCTACTGGATTGCGTCAGGGCTATGACATGAATTCACCCGATCGATTGATCTTTGTGGAAAGATGGTATCAAGGTTATCTCTTACAGTATGACTAAACTGTGAAAGACAGCCGTCATGCATAAACCACATGGTACGGTGCACATCCAAAGGAGGCCTGCTAGAACTTATTGTAAAACTGCAAATAAAATGGCCATTAAGGCGTGCTGGTAATTCGTAAAGCCCTATTAAAGTATTGTTCAAAATACCAGGTCACAGATTCAAATTAAAACGCTGTTAAAATCTACTCTAGCAAACCGCGTGCAGATTTTAATTAGCCCATATGTGAGAATTATGGAAGTTGAGAACGCCATTCCTAGTGAAATAGCATTCATCCGTCACCTAAACGTGTATTGGAAATTCTGCTTCCTTATTAGTGCGACTTAGCAGCCATTTGCAAAACTACTGTCGCAGTAGATAATCCGTAGGAATCAGTCCTCGCACCTTTTGCAGATGATATAGGGGTACAAACCATTGCTGCTCAATGTGCGCCAAATAAAGGATGGAGAAACTTCAACTCGGTAGGAAAATTTTGCTTGTACTTGTAGTCGGATCAGCATCAACTATTTCTAACAGTTGTTCCTCCCCATTCACCCCATGTTGATTTGATCTGCTGCCACCATGACTTTTCTTAGGTTGTAAATTTCCAGTCTTTCTTCCAAGAAAAGTATTTTCGGAAGGTGTTTCACGATCTGGAAATAGTTAAAAAGTTAAATAATACATACACACTCAGTACAAAGTTCTACAGTATTACAATAATTCTTGAATATAAACTAAGCATTTGCATAACAAACCATATACTGTTCCAACTTTTCTGGCTTAAAACTAAAACATATTTTAATCAAGAGAAAGATCTCTCCACATCACAAGATATTATTGGAGCAAACTTATATTTGCTTCAGTCGGCATCTACCTGTCTTTCTCACTCTCACTAGGAAGCAATTTTTTAAAGTTGAGGATTTCTTGAAAACCAGGATTTTTTTTAATAAACAATTAAGTTTAGCATAAGCTTGTGTAGCAATTAAACTTGGGGATTTTGCTAATGTTTCCATCAGTTTTTCAATAATTTCTACAGATTGAGTTAAAAGCAGTCCCACTCTTTCCAACCTTGTTATACTGTCAATCAGAATTTTAAAATGAGCTTTAATATAAAGGAGATCATTTTTAATATCAGGTTTGTTAAAATACAGATGTGCTTTTTAATAGCCTGCGCTGAATCACTGTCGAAAGATGTAACAACTTAAAAACAAACAATAACAAATTATTCCCAACAAAGAAAATCTTACTGATTTTATATCGTTAAAATTATTTGCATATAATATAGCACGGGTCATAATGGGTTCTGGAAAAAGAGCTAAGCCATTCAAGTGATCTTTGTACACCTGTACCCTAAGAGGGGCTATTAAAAACACTTTATTTACATTGGACATCAATCCGTCAGCATCTTCCACATTATTTCGAACTGTTTCACTTACTAAGTTAAAAGCATATGCAAGACATGTCAAATGAAGCATATACATAGTGTTATGGAAATGAGTGCAAATATTTTAACCCGTACTAGAACTCGCTAAACTGAAGAACTTCTTCATTTATAATTTTTTCGAAAACGCCCTCAATACTGAGTTAAAATTCAAAACAATTTTACTCTAAAGATGCATACCCGCGTATGGAATAATATGTTAATTTAATGGCATAAAACACAAAACACATTTCTTTGACCGCATGTTTTTTGTGCAAGACTTTACAGTTTTAATATACTTGTGTCGTTCACCTCTAACTTACATTTGCTTACCAAGTGGCTCGTCAAATTTAGGTGAGATAAATGATCGACAAAATAAGCGATTAAATGAAAAACGATAAATAGAAAAGTTGTTCATTTTGGTGAGCTCTATCACTGGTTCAAATATTTGCACTCATTTCCATAACACCCTGTATAATGTACCGCGTCCGGAAAGTTACGGTAATTTTAGTTTCAAATTTGTAAAATAACACCTTAATATTTTTAAATTTTCGAATTAGCCTAATTTAGGTTGTATAAAAATGCAATTTAGGTTTTTTTAGGATATTTAGGTCGTTAAGAAGAAATTTTGCGTATTTAGTCATTTAGGCAAAAACAAGTATAGCTCAAAAATATATTTTCTCATAATTCTTGTCATCTGCCTCACATCAGTGCCTAAATTAATATGAAAAAGGATAAAACCTACAAATCCGGGCGTTAATAATAAACATATCTACATATTCTTCGTTACTGTAGTTAGCCATTAAAGTCAAATTAAACACTTATTATTAATAGCTGATGTATCTTAATTTTCATAACTGCCGCAGATGTTGTTTTGAAATCCGAGCTCGTAGAGCGAGGATTTTAAGACATCTACGGCTTTATGATTCATAACATCCGTGGTTTGTTCAATAGGTTATCGGTTGCAGTATGGTAATGGTTACCATGGACGGTAAAGGAATATTGCCGTACATATACAGTTATGACTTAGTTACCAGCCTATCTTTGTATAAGTAAATAAAGGCTTAATATCCTAAAACTAGTAATAGAATTAACACTGAAACAAATTTCTACTGCCACTTGTTTTTCAATTATTATTAAATAGTCAGCGGTTCTATGAGTGAACACCACTTTTTAAGAATTTACAAACAAATTTCCATAGCCGTAATTAGCATGTTATTTATTTTTAAATAATTTGTTTAACTCAACATTGTTTAGTTAACTGTCGAATAATCTCTGCTTGAACTTGTTTCGGATCCTACGTTTTTAAAGAGTATTGTAACATATGATAAATTTTGGGTATACGGTTATAATACTGAGAGTATTTAGAGTTCACACGCCCAACTCATTTTGGATTAAATAAGACCCCAGTCGGAATTCAACATCAAGGTAATTTTTGTTTTTAATACATTGTGCGGGCGGAGTTCGTGCCTAGAGGTAAAGTTTACACATTACCCTTTTTCTGTGACGTCAGAAATAACAAAACATAGCGTTTAAAAAGTATGTCTTATATTGCACTGAAATTAAAAAATATCAATTTGATCGTAGGTAGTAGAAAGAATTTGACATATACCTAACCTTTAATGTAAGGGATGCTCTAAATAGCACATTAGTCAAACCAAGACATTCTTGACCTATGTAATCCGACGTTTCTCCTCTTCAAAGAAGTCCCTAACGCTTAAAATAAGATTTTAGGCTTGCTCGCTTGCTTGTTGTTGCGCGTTATTTTACTGTCATTTTGGACAAATGTCACATTGACAGTATTATAAAACAAGCTATACTTAAAGAGGACCTGACCAAAAACTGCAGATTTTTTGTTTCGTCCAGTTTCTTATAGTTAAATAGAGAGAGAAAATTGTTATGTCACAGCAAATGGATAATGTGTAGACCTTACTATCGTGAACCTTGAATACTACACGGGGCGTTTGCAAAATAATGTGACGAAAAAGGCCGGAAAAGTGGGTATGTGATTTTTTGATGCTGTGTTTTAGTATTTCGACACACTACAAAATGAAGAATATTAAAACACGAACGTTTCGGAAGACAACTTTTCTTCCGTTTTCAACGAGTAACCAATTAAATTGAAAATTAACTAAGAGAATTTAGCTTATTTTAAGCTAATCCGTAAAAGCGGTAGCAAATTTGTTTTCCCAAACGTTAGCAGTTTAACAGATTTCATTGTATGGCAAAATACCCAAAAACACAGTAAAATATTTTGAAACTGCCAATACCCCAATAGTTGTGTCAAATCTTAACCTTTGTTTATAACATCCTGGTGTTTAATTGGATATCAAGCCAATCAGTTCCAGCTGATAACGTGTGACGTATCAGTGCACGATAAATATATTTAGCGAAGTAGGCGAGCTGTTTAGTTAGTTACGTCAATAGCGCTGGTGTGAACTATCACTATGAGTTATACTTTAAGGATCTGAATTTAGCGTCTAACTGTAAGTAACTGCTTTTCTGTATGTATGCATAATGTGATCAAAACGAAAGTTGAAAAGAGAGTTATATTATAACAGCAATAGTAGGTAGTTAGTATATTAAAAATGCATGTTTTATATAGAGAATAGCAATATAGTTATTGTTGCAGTTTGTAGTTTCACAGTAGTAGCTCTTATATAGTTCCGATGATAAATTTTTGAGTAACCTACTTAGATGCAAAATCAAAGTACTGGGACATTTTTATTACCATCCAGTTACGACATATGGAAAATTTATGTGGCAAATATTGTTGAAATTTAATAATTTATTGATATTACAAAGTTAACTGCAACTATGTATTGAAATTCAGTTCCATCAAAAGCACATTTTTCAGGGTCGACTTGATGCCGTGACATATCAAAGTTTCATCGCCAACAGTGTGCCATAGTTAACACATTATTACGATTAGAAGTGCATGCGCACTAAAGTATTGATATAACGAAATTTTACTTATTTCTCAAAACAATTTTGGATTTTTTAATGTAATTCTTTGGTCCAATAAGAAACAAACCCAAAACTCAAAACAGCTACCTATCACTATTCAGAATAAAATAATGGATTTAAATGAAAGATTTTTTGCTATGAAAACTCGAACGTCCTCGCGAATTACACCTGATTCATGTAAAAGTATAACAGCTCACGATAATATCGTATGATTGTTATTATCGGAATTATCACCGTAATCTGACAGACAAAATATAACTACTCAATTGTTCTACGCCTCTCCATATGTTTTATCGAGCTCTGTCTTGAAAAACGCCCAGCGATAAAGATATTGCAAATTCCTCAGCAAATCAAGAAGGAAACTTTCCAGAATTACTATTGCGCTTTTATTTTATTATCTTCAACATCAAATGTATTTATTACAAATCGTTTCCAGTTAAAACCAGTATCAAAATGGGTCAAAACTTGAACAAATTCGTCCTGTTAATGTGGAAGAATTTCTTGCTGCAATGGAGGCACCCCCTGCAGACCATAATAGAAATTTTGGTTCCGGTCCTGTTCTCAGTGCTGCTGGTACTAATTCGAAGCTTGGTAGAGCCCGAAGAGTTCTCAGCCAAGCTGTACACCCCGTTCGCACCCAAAATAGTTAGAAATGATACCAAGTATGTGTTCAATTACTATAATTACAAGTCAAAACATAACCGATTTTTTTACATAAAGTTTAACAATACCTTGGGCTCCGTGCAACGACGAATTGATACCTGTCATGAGTCACGTAGAGGAAGTTTTAAACACCGAAAGTTCAGCCACATTTGAAGTCGAGTGCTTTAACAACAGCCAATTGTTAAGCGAATACCTACAAAACAGTCTGAATTTGAAGAATTTATTTGCGGCAGTCCAATTTGACGATTCTTTAGCTGACAATACACCTTTAATCAATAACATGAACGTCATGATTAGGTAAGACTTTTACGTTTGTTCTTCAGTCACTAAAAATCACTCATCATAATTCAACCCGCAGATTTCCTGCAGAGCTTTCCTTGGATGATTCTAATTCTAATTGGATGACAAATGCTTTGTATCCTGCGTACCAAGTTGCTGGTCCAAGAGAATGGTCAGTCAACGAAGGCGGAGAGCCAAGTAGGTTTCACAATATTGTACAACGAACTTTTGCGTAACATACAAATTTTAGGTTACTATGGTCAAGGATTTTTGAAGTTACAACAAGAGATATCTCTTGGCATTATTAAACAACTAAATGAGGATTTTGATTCTTCAGCAATTCCCATACAGATGCAGAGGTTTCCTTATCCAAAGTGGACTCTAGATGGTCTCTTGCAAGCCATGCCAGCTTTTGTAGGACTTTTGATCATGTTGGGCTTTGTATATACGTGTATCAGTACTGTCAAAATGATTACTGCAGAAAAGGAAAAGCAACTGAAGGTTAGTTTTGGAGGACTTTTACCTAAGCATAAGGTTAATAATGCAACTAATTGTAGGAAGCAATGAAAATTATGGGTTTACCTGGTTGGCTACACTGGACAGCGTGGTTTATCAAAACATTTATCTTTCTCTTTATAACAGTAACTTTAATGGTCGTCTTATTGACAGTTAGGTGGTACCCAGAGACTGACTATACAGTGTTTACGTTTTCAAACCCATTGATAATCTTACTGTTTTTGATTCTGTACGCGTGTTCCATCGTTACATTCTGCTTCCTCATCAGCGTTTTCTTCTCAAAAGGTTTGTTTTTATACTTAAGTAATTTGTCAAATATTTACCTATCGATCTTACAGCTAATACTGCAGCAACTATAGCTGGAATGGCTTGGTTTTTGGCGTACTTCCCTTTCTCGCTACTGCAAAGCCAATATGAAAGTTTAGGTTACTCCCAAAAAATGTTTACAAGCCTTTTTTTCAATAGCGCCATGGGATATGGATTTCAAGTAATACTAATGTTCGAAGGAATTGAAGAAGGTACCAAATTTCTTAATCTGTAAAGGAATATATTAAAGTTTGATACGAATTTTAGGTATTCAGTGGAGTAATTTATGGAAACCAGTAACGACTGATGATAACCTAGCTTTAGGCGAAATTCTTATTATGCTTTTAATTGACACCATCCTTTATTTGTTGCTTGCACTTTACATCGAAGCTGTTTTCCCTGGTGCGTATGGCGTTCCACTGGTTTTTTACTTCCCCTTTACGAAATCGTATTGGTGCGGAACACAAGCTGGTAAGTAGTTGAAGATCAGGCTAATTCTAGAATTAACCGAAATGTGTTATAGCTGTAGAAGCTGTCAATTTGACCAAGGAATCCATGCAGAATGAATTTTATGAACAGGAGCCCACCAATTTGAGAAAGGGTGTGCAAATACAGAATCTTAGAAAAGAATTTGGAAATAGAAAGGTGGCAGTAAACGATCTATCTCTCAACATGTACGAAGAGCAAATAACAGTACTGCTAGGCCACAATGGTGCAGGAAAAACTACTACCATGTCCATGTTAACTGGCATGATCGCACCTTCTAGCGGAACGGCAATTGTAGGAGGCCATGACATTAGAACGGACATGCCAGGAGTAAGAAACAGTCTAGGACTATGTCCCCAACATAACATTCTCTTCGATGAGTTGACAGTTAAAGAGCATTTGTACTTTTATAGCCGGCTAAAGGGGCTAGAAAGGAATAAAGTTGACGAAGAAATTAAAAAGTATGTGGAGTTACTAGAACTTGTACCAAAGGTAAGTGGCTTTTGACTGACGTTACGAATAAAATACAGACTCAGACATTTTCTTCTTTATATAGGCGGATGCCCTATCATCAACCTTATCTGGTGGGATGAAAAGGAAACTGTCTGTAGGTGTAGCTCTATGTGGAGGGTCAAGCGTCGTCATGTTCGATGAACCCACAGCAGGAATGGACCCCTCAGCAAGACGAGCCCTTTGGGATCTGCTGGAGTCACAAAAGAAAGGTACGTTTTCAGAAAATAATCAGCAGTGTTCAACTAACAACAACTTTACTAAAGGTCGAACCATTCTCCTCACAACGCATTTTATGGATGAAGCTGATTTACTAGGAGACCGCATTGCGATAATGGCCGAGGGAAATCTACAGTGTTGTGGCTCGAGTTTCTTCCTGAAGAAGAAATACGGGGCTGGTTACCACCTCGTCATGGATAAATCGCCTACATGCAACGTCGGTCAAGTGACCAATTTGCTCCAGAAGCACATACCAGAAATTCAGGTATTTTATTATTGTACACGTGAAGACTAAGTTTCATGCTTCCATTGGCAGGTTGAAAGCAATATTGGATCCGAACTGACATATGTTTTAAACGAAAGTAAATTGCCTGTCTTTGAAACCATGCTGAGTGAGCTCGAAAATCAAAGTGCCACATTGGGGGTTTTTAGCTATGGAATATCATTGACAACTTTAGAAGAAGTCTTCATGAAGTAACGTTTTGTAAGTAATTCTGAGTAGCAAAAACTTATATAAGCTTTTTTAGGGTGGGCGCGAGTCATAGTTTAGATGAATCATTTTTGACTGAAGCAAATAACGAAAGGCAGCTTTCAACGAATGTACATCAAAATTATACCAATGGCCAAGAAAGCGAAGTTCATTCTTCAGAAACTACATGTAAATATAGACATATCTGCGATTGCTTTAAGTGTAAATGAAATACCTAATGGATTTTCAGTGGATATTGGTGATAATGGACTACTGACAGGCTGGGCATTATGGCGGAACCAATTTATAGCCATGATGATGAAAAGAAGTTTATCCATTCTGCGTTCTTGGATTTTGCTTATAATTCAAAATGTCACTCCAGTTTTTTTTCTAATTCTTTCCATGATTATTTTGAGAGACGTGGGCTTTCAGGACGACCTACCAAGCCTGAAAATAACACTGGACTCTTACGACAATCCAAAAACAGCCATAACGTACAATAATTTAGGGGAGAGCTATGCTACAAGGTATATAAATTTTCTGGACAACAATCAAAAGGAATCACTGAACTGGACAAACGAAGACATGTCCGACAAAATGCTCGATGAGGTAATTACAATATTTTATGCTTCCCACATTACTAGATTGCATTATTGGTATTTTTTTAGATAAGAAAGAGCACAAGCAAGGTTCGTCGCCAACTCATCGTAGGTGCCACGTTCGAGGACCAAATCACAGCATGGTTCAACAATGACCCTTTCCACACCCCTCCGTTGGCACTGCAGTTAGTACTGAACGCCATGCTACAAAAAGAAACTAATCCGAATCGTTCGATTCAGATATACAATTCTCCTTTGCCATACACAGCAGAAACAAGGGTATTTTAGAAGCGATACTAATGGTTTACGTGGGTCTAAAAAATATATTTCAGTTAAAGCGATTAAATGAAGGAAATACCTCGGGCTTCCAACTAGCTTTCAACATAGCCTTTAGCATGGCATTTGTGTCTGCATTCTACGTGATGTTCTATATTCACGAACGAGTCATCAAATCCAAGCACTTACAGTTTGTATCTGGAGTGGAGGTACTGCCCTTCTGGGTTTCATCGTATATATGTGACCTGGTGATGTTTCTCGTCACTGCTATATTAATTATAATAGCTTTCGCTATATTCCAAGAAGACGGATTTAAAACACCTGCTGAATTAGGTATGCCATTAAATAAGATTTTTAAAGTACCAGGGATAGTAAACATATGGTAAACATTTTCAGGAAGAATTTTCTCTGTGCTGCTCTATTTTGGCTTTTCTGTGATACCTATGATGTATTTGGGATCATTCTGTTTTGACGTAGCATCTACCGGTTACACAAAGATGGTACTTATCAATATCGTCACTGGTTCGTTTGCTAAACTGTTTTGAAATATACAAATTCTAATGTTAGTTAATTATTACAGGAGTGGCTGGATTTATGGCAGTACAAATTCTTTCCATAGCAGAATTAGACTTGACACATATAGCAGACGCACTTTATTGGATTTTGATATGGGTACCACACTATTCTTTCGCTTCAGCGATACAAAACCTCAACGTCATATATTCCACCCATTCACTATGCGATGCCTATATAAGTGGCATGGGCCCAAATGTGCCACAAGAACTTGTCTGTGAACTACTTCCTCAATGTTGCTGTAAGGAAAATAATTCTTAACTCCAACGTGCATCCTAACCTGTCTATTTTTCAGCAACAACTAGAAATTATTTTGATTTCGAAACCCCCGGCATCGGAAAGAACACACTTTTCTCATATTGCATTGGAGTCCTCTTCATTGCGATATTGTTACTTATCGAATACAGAGTATTCGAGGGTCTTGTATACAAACTAAAAAAAAATGTACTTCCCCCACCAATAACTTCCACTGAGCAAGAAGATGACGACGTCAAAGTTGAAAAGGAAATTATTAAAAAGGCGTCCATGGATGAAATTACAAAATACGACCTTATTATGAAGAACGTTACCAAGTATTACGACGACTTCCTTGCTGTAAACGACATTTGCTTGGGCATTAGACGGTACGAATGTTTCGGTTTGCTGGGAGTGAACGGTGCTGGAAAAACGACGACCTTTAAAATGATGACGGGAGACGTTCGACTATCATCCGGCGATGCCTGGATCAGCGGACTAAATTTAAAAACTGATATGAAGGAAATTCGCCACTTAATCGGCTATTGCCCTCAGTTCGACGCCTTGTTGGACGATTTAACCTGTCGAGAGACCTTGTTGATATTCGGTTTGCTTCGAGGAATTCCAATGAGCGATAGCAAGCAAGAAGCTATTAGACTAGCACGAGAATTTGACTTTTTCCAACACTTGGACAAAAAGGTGAAAGAACTAAGCGGAGGCAATAAACGAAAGTTAAGTACTTCCATTGCTTTAATCGGAGATCCACTCGTCATATTCCTTGATGAACCAACAACAGGTATTTTCTTTTAGGCCTACTGTATAAGCTAGTTTAATTGCGTCCCTTTTACTAGGTATGGATCCAGCAACCAAGCGCTACCTCTGGAATGCCCTTTGCAAAGTTCGGGACAGTGGAAAGTGCATCGTGCTGACGTCACACAGTATGGAAGAGTGCGAAGCGCTCTGCACGCGTCTGGCTATCATGGTTAACGGAAAGTTCAAGTGCTTGGGCTCAACTCAGCGTCTAAAAAGCAAGTTCTCTGAGGGTTACACGTTAACTGTAAAACTTCGCAAAAGCGAGAAAACGGCAGAAATTCAGCAGTCCGACTTGGAACCCATCGAGACATTTGTTAACCAACATTTCAATGGCGCTATAATACGTGAAAAGCACCAAGAGCTTATCACGTTCTACATCGTTGACAAAACGCTGCCATGGTCTAGAATGTTTGGCATCATGGAGCAAGGCAAGATATCTCTTAACATCGAAGATTATTCATTAGGACAGTCAAGCCTGGAGCAGGTAAGAAACATACAATTTTGAAATAAAATTACCTAATCAATTGTTTTTACTCTAGGTGTTTCTGTCCTTCACAAAATACCAAAGGGAAGATTGAGGAAATATTAATTTTAAAAACAAGAAAACAATATATTTTTCCATGTGGCAATTTTGTGAGATTTTCCAATAATCCGTTCAAAAGAAGCCACTTTGAAAAATTCAAATAAGAAATGAATGAAATTTGATGACGATCTCATGAATAAAACAATTTGAGTTCGAACTTTTAGGTTCATTTCGCATATGTGATAGTTTAACAGCGCAGGACAGTATTGTTATATTTAAAATATATATTTATTTTAAATAGTTTTATTATGTATTGTAGACAACATATATGTATACTTATTTTTTTAAGTTAACCTCATTATTTTTCAATTACGACAACTTAGTTTTAAGAAACATAATTCTTGTATGCTGTTATTGTTTGCAATTATTAGGAAGTATATCACCCGATAAAACGAGATTACAACAATATTGGGTGATTACAAGCCCGCCAGGAATGGTGGTAATAAACAAAAGTTTGCCGGCAGCTAGTCGAGAGGGCGTAGTTTATTTAGGGATTGTCTGATACACCGAGCAAGGGCTGAATAAATTGACAGGGAATGAAATGCCTGAGCACCACCACTTTTCTAATGATAATACCGAGCGATTTCTTAAAAGTGGAAAGATAAAGTCACCGGTAGGTTGTTATTGCACAAACACGACTTTACGACATAATCGGGAAATATACTTAGACTACACGACCCCAACTCTGTTACGATGGCGGTAACAAAAAGGTTTGCCGGCTAAACTGCAGTGGAGATGGGCAGATTCTTTACGACCTTTGAGTTAGGGCTGTACTCCGGTAAGGAGACGTAAGAGATGTTCAAAATTGATGCTCCACCACATTCGCACTAGATCGGGAAAACAAAAGCAACACAGGTAAACGCTCTGTTGAATGTGGAAGTAAGTCCTTTCACCTTGCTACTTCTAACTTGGCAGAGTTTGGTCGACGATTCACGGAGAACACTGACTTACCTTGCAAAAATAACTCATTGGTGCACCTGCTAAACTCATTTTACAACAGAAAAGTAGACACATAACGCATGAAAATATCGTAAACCACAAATTCAAAGCATAAGTATTTAACAATGGACTCTATTGCAATAATAAAATATGTAAATGACAATAAACAAAATTTAGAATAAAAATAACAACACCGACATGGGTTAGTGAGGGTTAGGTTAAATTAGGTAACGTCTTAACTTAGTTAAAAGCGATAAACTTGACTAAAAATGAACGGCATCACTCACAAACGTTATTACGCATTAAAATATTATAAAATACTGACTCATTAGCAAAAGTACTAGACAGTGGCTCAAAAAAAAAAACGTCAAGTCAAACAACAACAAGAAAATATGACGACAATTCATTAAATTTGGCAAACTACCAATTCTAACAATAAATGTAATAAATGCAACATTACGCAAAATTGTTCAATACTGTATGCGCTCAATACGTGCATTGTACGCTATGCACAATAAATTTAATATATAATTATGGTACCTGAAGAAGATTAGTTGACTGCATTCGACGGGCGGCATTGTAAGTGATCGCTTTCCCAAACAACTGCCCCAAAATGCCTGAAGGAAATACACAAAAGCAACACGAAGCTGCGGGCTGAAGCGGTCTGAGTGTAACATCCCATAAGAGGGTAAAAAGGAAGTCCGTGGCGGCAAGGCAGCTCTCGAAACGGTATGGAACTTCGATGCAAAAGTAAGCCTTTTTAATGGAATCCCCACGACAATAATCCGTCTAATGACGTATTTAAAGCTGCCACTTGACGATAAACGGGAATTTCCAGGCTTACACCGATATGCGGTACTCAATGACACTTATCAACAACCCCAGGCACATCCGCGTGCAGTTACAAACACAATAAACGAGGAAATGTCACTGTTATTCGAAACGTTTATTTTACGATCTCTGATCGACGGAAAACCACACCTGTAGATTCAACAGTTCTTCAGAATGCACCAAAAATTAACGAAAGCACGCAGATTATTCTTACAGTGGAAGCGGGATATCATTTCTTCACAAAGCCACCCAGGCCGCATAAAGCGGAATCGCTTGACTTAACTCGTTCTCTCTTTAGTTTAAGCGAACCCAGGAGTCGTGCGGAAAATTCCAACAAATTGATGCAACTAAATTACAAAGCGGATTCCACCGGCGTGAAAACAGCAGCCAAAAGATAGCAGCCGATTTTAACGACGATGCCCGAAGCAACCACAAAATAAAACAATGTAGATAACCACACACAATACCACGTATAAGTTATTTTTTCGATTTCCTTAGTTTAAAAACCATGCATGGCCAGAAATACGAAGGAATAAATATCTATATTAACAACAATATCTTAACAATTAAATAAAAGCTCTAATACATGCAAGCCGTCGAAGAAGGGGGTAGCAGTCGAACCCAAAATAATCAAAAATTAATTACGAGAAAACTGTACATGGTGCCACGATTAAACCTATACATAAATTAATTTGCCCCATAACCAATCTAAAAATGCCTCTGCCAAACACTCGCAAACCGTCGAAGGGGTAGCAGCCAACTCCAAAATATTCAAAAATTAATTACGAGAAAACTGTACATGGTGAAACGGTTAAACTTATACAGAAATTAAGTTGCCCCATAACCAATCTAACAGTGACCCCGTCAAACAATCGCAAGCCGTCGAAGGGCATAGCAGCCAACCCCAAAATATTCAAAAATTAATTACGAGAAAACTGTACATGGTGCCACGATTAAACTTATACATAAATTAAGTTGGCCCATAACCAATTTAACAGTGCCCCTGCCAAACACTCGCAAGCCGTCGAAGGGGGTAGCAGCCAACCCCAAAGTATTCAAAAATTAATTACGATAAAATTGTACATGGTGAAACGATTAAACTTATACAGAAATTAAGTTGCCGCATAACCAATCTAACCGTGCCCCCGTCACATAAATTAAGTTGCCCCATAACCAATCTAACAGTGCCACTGCCAAACACTCGCAAACCGTCGAAGGGGGTAGCAGCCAACCCCAAAATATTCAAAAATTAATTACGAGAAAACTGTACATGATGCCACGATTAAACTTATACATAAATTAAGTTGCCCCATAACCAATCTAACAGTGCCCCTGCCAAACACTCGCAAACCGTTGAAGGGGGTAGCAGCCAACCCCAAAATATTCAAAAATTAATTACGAGAAAACTGTACATGATGCCACGATTAAACTTATACATAAATTAAGTTGCCCCATAACCAATCTAACAGTGCCCCTGCCAAACACTCGCAAACCGTCGAAGGGGGTAGCAGCCAACCCCAAAATATTCAAAAATTAATTACGAGAAAACTGTACATGATGCCACGATTAAACTTATACATAAATTAAAATGCCCCATAACCAATCTAACAGTGCCCCTGCCAAACACTCGCAAGCCGTCGAAGTGGGTAGCAGCCAACCCCAAAATATTCAAAAATGAATTACGAGAAAACTGTACATGGGTTTTGCGTCAGTTTTGACACAAACTGACGTAAAACCTGACCTGCTAACCTCGAATTTGGAATAGAGTTACAGTGACACCAATAATACACTTCAGTACTGCCAAACGCATAACATCATCTGGAGCTGCTTACTGTGCTTCAGTATCGAGATATACAAAATTAAAAAACTGATCCTCAGCGGGCTGTGGAAATTCAAACGTATGAGTAATATGTTGGTGGCACCGTAAGTCTATGTTAAATTCGAGGTTAGCAGGTTAGGTTTTCCGTCAGTTTTGACACAGACTGACGTTAAACCCATATATTATAGTTAATATTACTATATTACTAGAAGATGAACAAGCCGCTTTTCACCTCGGGAAACAAACGCAAGACGATATACACACTATTAGGCTAATCATAAGTACGATGATAGACAAGAAGAGAGACTTGTTCTTAGAATTTCTGTACCTTAAAGCCGCATTTGACCAGGTGCCGAGAGAACAAATATGGAAGGCCCTGGAAGTATTACAACCAAGCCCTAAACTGATAAGGATACTAAAAAGCATGAATAAAAGAACAGTAGGAATAGTTAGAATAAACGGAGAAAAGTCAAAGGAATTTAACATGGAAAAAGGCATAAAACAGGAAGATAGCCTTTTACTTAGTTATTAGGATATTGTTGTTAATATAGATATTTATGCCTTACATATTTCTGGCTATGTATGGTTTTTAAACTAAGGAAATCGAATAATAGCTTATACGTGGTATTGTGTGTGGCTATCTACATCTTTTGATTTTGTGGTTGCTTCGGGTATCGTCGTTAAAATTGGCTGCTATCTTTTGGCTGTTGTTTTCACACCGCTGGGGATTCACAGGTAAGTCATGCAATCGCCTGACTAGAACCACGAACTCATTAAAACGCGATAAATGCTGATGACAGTACTATGTACCATGACCACAGCTGACTTAGTTACTGCAAACTACTACAAACTGCTAAATATTCTCATTCGGTAAACTTAATTTAACTATTTACACGATTATGAATTCCTGAAATGATAATGACTATTTTGCCGTGATCTGAACGCTATCAGAGGTCTTTCAAACGTGCGTCACTTTAATTTGCTTCCGCGACACTATTTCACTTTGCTAAAATAATAGGCGTCTACACTAATATAAATTTTACACAGTACCCTTTTTAAGATTACCGCTGCGGTTGTGTTGTTTGATGACCCTTCCGGAATCGCGCTTGAACGTGTCGCTGCAATGCTGCAGAAGAATTCGGGGAGCTCGATAGAATGGAATGTGGCAAGCGAGGCCGCCGTAACTGCTGTTTTTCACTGTCAATTTCAAAAAATAGCTTCGGCTTCGTTTCATAATTTTCATGTCTCGTGTATAAACGACTTTTAGCACGCGTTGCATACAATATTTTATCTATGACCACTACTAAAAGTAGGCCTTTTAGCGCTAGCTTGTTTCACTAAAAGTGACGTTTTATAGTTTACCGTGGTTAGAGAAATCAGCTGTTTACTTTTAGCACACGGGCTAAAAGTGAAGTGAGGTTATAAAACTACAATTTCGAAGTGGAAGTGAAGTTGTAAAGTTATTCTAGTTGCTTCTTGCGTTACAGGTAAAGTGTTTTTGAAATAATTAAAGCGTTATGTAATGAATACACTCAGATGTGGAGCATTAATAATTACATTTCGTAACTGACCTTGACAGTACTGAACTCGCAAACAATCGCCCGCGCGGCGTGGCCTACTGTTTATTATGACATAAATAGCTATTATCTACGTCCTTAATTTTACCGTTATTAATCCATAAATATCGATTTAACAAAAGTTTGCATCTGCGACACTTTTAATTTACGTCATAATAAACAGTAGGCCACGCCACGCGGGCGATTGTTTGCCACGCCAGTGCTGTCAAGGTGAGTTACAAAATGTAATTATTGATACTCCACATCTGACTGTATTCATTACATAATGCTTTAATTATTTCAAAAACACTTTACCTGTAACGCAAGAAGCAACTAGAATAACTTTACAACTTCACTTCCAGTTCGAAATTGTAGTTTTATAACCTCACTTCACTTTTAGCCCATGTGCTAAAAGTAAACAGCTCATTTCTTTAACCACGGTAAACTATAAAACGTAACTTTTAGTGAAACAAGCTAGCGCTAAAAGGCCTAGTTTTAGTAGTGGTCGTAGATAATAGTATATTTCAAACCAAGGTAAGAAAGTGCAGTCTTGCATACCGAACGCAATGTTTATAAACCGAGCCGAAGGCGAGGTTTGTAATTGCGCAAGGTATGCAAGAGCACTTTCTTAACGAAATTTGAATACTATTTTTTCTCAGCCGGCCTCAGTGGAGCAAAATTTGACACTATGAAAATAATTCAACAGACTGTTAAAGTTGTTAAAGGTGACAATATCTTGCAAAATATGCAGCATCTTTTCCGATTTTATGCTGTTCTCAAAATGTTTCTAAACAGTTTTATTCATCAGTAACTCTGAAAACTTAAAAATTTTGTCGTTAAAAAATCGCTTTACTATTTATACTTTTTGAGGTTATGTCCACTGAGGTCAAACTGTCAAAGCAGTTTTGGTTGGATTAAAAAATAAAGCGCTGGCGCTCACGGTGATTTTTAGCCTCTCCTGTCGTGAGTACGCATGCGCGAGATGTTAATTTAATTCTTTCGAATGAAGGGCCACTTAAGGTTTCGTACTTACCTGCATCAATAGGATGTGAACACTCAGAGAATGCATTCCTAATTCCTCGTATAAACAGACTGTAACACAAGTCATAAAAGTCAATTATCCGTCAACTATCAATATTTCAGCTGTCAGAATCAGCACACGTCAACAGTCAGCTAACATCCGGTACAGTCTCTTCATAAAAATTGCATGATTTACTTTCTTACCTAGGTGAGAAAAACGAACTTTCTTACCTCAGATGAGGTGAACAATGCCTACTATTCTAACCGGCTGGGAAAAAAATATATTACTTAACGATACCGTGGAGTTGTTAAATTCTTTGAACACATCCAGTGAAATTGGTACTTAAAAACAGAAAGATATGCCCAATCATATTTGAAAAAGATAATGCCCAAATTTAATTTAAAAATACAGCTACATAATTATGTAAAAATTCAATATTCAGGAAAAAATTAATTTGGGAAGGATATCGTCCAAATTAAGAAGAACGCCAAATATGTATAATTTGTTTTATATTCAGTTAGGAGAATAAAAACACTTTTATTTTCAATATGTAAGTTTTGATTGTTGTATATAAATGAGTCTATTTAATCTATTTTGTAGCGTAGCGCTCGAACGAGTAAGACGCGTGGTACGAGTGCGGAGTGCGATTGCTAACGCATACGGTTATTTATGTATGTATTCTAGTGATATAAAAATGAAAAAGTGTAGTAGCTGTAAAGAAGATTTGCCGCCAGAAATCGATTTTGTAACAGGCAAGGGTTGCAAGAGGATAATGCAATACGTGTGTGCCAATATTAGAGAAATCTCTTGGCGTAAACTTTCTGAAAAGGGAAAAATGCGTGGAGATGCGGTATCTGTAAGAGACCAATTAATTGCTTCTATCTTTTTTTAACATTACAGTGGGGTGAATAGGACCGTAAATTTCAACATGCCTAGGAAATACACACCGAAAGTAGGTGGGAAATATTATAAGAAAATCGATCCTTTAAAACTGCAGCAAGCTAAAAATGATGTAAAGGAAGGTCACAGTATACGAGAAACTTCCAGAAAGTGTGATATAGCATCCACTGTTTTGTACAGACATGTGAAAAATAAAGATATTAAAACTCAAGGAGGACAAACTGTATTAAGTTGTTCCAAAATTTAAAAACAACTACCCAGGCGGCGATTTTGCATACGGTTTTCTACAGCGTCATAAAAATATCCTATCTGAACGTTTCTGTCAAAACATAAAAAGAGCAAGGGCTGGTGTAACTAGAGAAACGGTTACAGATTACTTTAATCACCTTTCACGGGAGTTAGACGGCATTCCAACGAGCAATGTGGTGAATTATGATGAAAGTAATCTCTGTGATGACCCAGGTCGTAAGAAAGTGATATCCAAGCGTGGTTGTAAATATCCAGAGCGGATTATCAATCATAGTAAAAGCTCAACATCGATAATGTTCGGAGCATCAGGTAGTGGTGATTTATTACCGTGCTATGTCGTGTACAAGGCTACACATATTTACAGTTCTTGGACAGTAGGAGGTCCTCCACGAACCAGGTACAACAGAAGCAAGTCAGGTTGGTTCGATTATTTTTGTTTTGATGACTGGATTTTGTCAATAGCAGTTCCTTATCTAAAAAAATTACCTGGTAAAAAAATTTTAATTGGTGACAATCTAAGCTCTCATCTTTCCATTCAATCAATTAAGCAATGCAAAGAGCATATTATATCCTTTATCTTTCCGCCCAGCAATTCGACACACATCACTCAACCGCTGGATGTAGCCTTTTTCAGGCCTTTAAAAATGGCGTGGCGTAAAATTGCTGAAAATTATAAAAAAGGACCTGGAAGAAATATGACCAGTATCCCAAAGGACATTTTTCCAACACTGTTGAAGAAATTACTTCTTGTTATTGAATCCAACAAGGAAGCCAATATACTTGCAGGATTTAATAAGTGTGGGATTATACCCATAAACCCCAATCGAGTTCTAAATATGCTACCACCAGAAGATGGACTTTCAAAGAATGACGAAGATGAGGATACAAGCAAAGATATTGAAAATACGGTTGTGGATTTATTAAAATCTATGCGGTATGATTGTGCCCAACCGAAGCAGAGAAGAAAAAAGCTACAAGTTTCTGCCGGCAAAAGATTAATGATCTTGAATCTTCTGAGGAAGACACTGATGATCATTTTAGCACCCACGACTCTAACTCAGATATGGATCCCATGTCTGAAATTGAATATGGCAATGAGGACTTAATGGAGAATGAGAATGTTTCAGCATCCAATAACTGTAAAGCTGTTTCCAACGCATACGATAATAAGCATTTGACAAATAAAATAAATAAACATGATGATTGTGACAACCTTAATAATGTTTTACCTATTGACCAAAAAGATATCCAGCTTAATGACTGGTTGCTTGTAAGATTCAACGATGAAATTGATGAAGCTAGCACATCACCGCAAAATTTGTACGAAGTGGTGGCAGTTGATCCAGAATCGTATTGATCACATATTTATAAAAACTAAGTTTGATTTCAATGCATTAATCCTAATCATTCTGGAATCTAAAATCACTGATCATTTTTCGATATTATTGTGTATTAATTCTTTAAAAGTTGTTGAGTATACTTCTAAAAACAAATCTAATAAGATAGTAAATTTTACAAAACTTAAAGAATATTTAACTAATGAGAGTTGGAGTGAAACATTCAAGCAGGGAAATTTAAATAAAATAACAAATGATTTTGTAAACAAACTTACAAATTACATAAAACTAAGTACTGTGGAAATAAAGCAGAGAAAAATTGAAGTTCATAGAAAACCTTGGATAACTAATGGCGTAGTGAAGTCTATAACAATTGGGGATCATCTAAAAAAAATTCATAAATTTAACATAAATAAGTCAGTTGACCGCATCAGTAATAAAGAATTTGTAAATAAGTGTCTGGAATGCAGTTTACCTTTTGAATGCAGAAGCACTCTACTTGAGCATCTGGTCTCCATTCATAACTTCAAAAATGAAATTATAGAAGAAAATTTTGCAACATTAGATGGTATGGAGACATTAAATACAGTATCCACTAAAAAGTCCGCACCATATTGTGGGAAACTCTGATGTTTCTGACTTCTTAAAATTACATTTTTCGATCTCTTCAAAAGTAAAAGTAGTTTACTGTTGTGCCAATTCAAAAAAATGAATTTTTCGTCTTGAGCGTCCGGACTAACAAATTTTGTTCAGCCATATTTTCATTTGAGACCATGCGTTAACTTTTATCAAAAATAAAAGTTTTCAGAAAGTCTCAAAGCACAGAGTTTCCTATATGGTTTGGCGGGCACTTATATGATTTTAAATGGATATTACCGCACTCAGTGCGGTAATTGATATTACTGCACTCAGTGCGGTAATGGATAGATGTTACCGCACTCCGTGCGGTAATGAATATTACCGCACTCCTTTTGTATAAAGAATTACATTGAACCAGAATTTATTGATGAAGATAAAATATTGAACAATACACGTTTGCTTATGGAACTTAACAGGACTCGTTTGATTGCCGCAAAACTCGGCTCACCGCCTCGTTTTTGGCAATCAAACTCGTATCGTTAAGATGCTCATAATTAAACTTGTATTGTTAATATCTATTATCTTAGATAGGAGCGCCAACAATAAACACGTAGTTAAACCATACGAATAAAATGCAGGTTATGTTTATGTTTACATTCCGCGTCATGCGCTGCAGTTTAGTTTGATTACGATTCTTTTGAGCATTTTTACACGCGTATTCACCAGAAAATTTAGAACAAGTTCTAAATAATTTACATGAAAATTCAGCCCAAAATTTGGCAGCCAATTTTCTGTATGCAAGGGTGCTTAATATTTTTATGGAAATTTACAAGTAAATTATGCAGAAAATTTAGCGTCGTGTCATATAGGCTTTAGAAATAGCTGACAGCAGTGGCAACTGTTGACTAACCCCTAAAATCTATGCTGTTGACAATTCCAATTTCAGGCGGCTAACTTCAGAGCAGGCAGACCAACTTCACGTTAGACTAAAACCCAGTCCTCTATTTAGCCGCGTCTAATGAATGGTCCACACATCAGCTACTCAACCCTTTTACAGCACGCAGCCAACAGACCAAACTTGCAGACAGCTAGCTGCACTACTGCATTCACCAACCTCCAGGAATGTGCCTCTTTTACCCTGGTGTTTCTCCTCTGAACTGTCTTTTAGTACCAAATACTTTGACGTAATACAATTTGATTAATGTATTACATTTGCTACACATGGGAATTTATTCGCACAAAGAAAAAAAAATCATAAATACTTCACAGCAGGGTGGTACAGGAATCGTTTAGTCGTGTAGCAAACGTTTGCCAAGCTAGGTCCTGAGCAGGATGGGGTGGGTTGTCCGGAAGCGCCACTGGTTTGAGACGGTCCAAACCAGAAAACCTACAGGTGGCCGTGTAAATTCCTAAACCACTAGCTGTTTCACAAAAAAAATAATAAAAGATAGAAAACACCAAGACTCGAAATAACCTAGTTATTTATTTACAGTTTGTACACCTTCAAAATTCTGTGTCATACTTGAAAAAGGCAACACAATTCTGTGATAATAGTATGTAAATGGAATAGTTTGTAAATGTAATCTTAGTGGTATGTAATGTACAAGATTTTATATGAATAAAGTCGAAAATGTAACTACGATAATCGCAATTCGTTCGAGTACCCGTGTATCAACTACGATAGTGACTTAAATATATTAACAACAGCGATACCGGAATGCGGGAGAATAGTAAGTTCTATATCGCTTGATTAATTAAGTAAATAATCTAGTCGCGAACCTCTTCGAATTGGTACCATTTCGCCTAGGGGAGTGCTAATACACATAAAATGGTGTATTTACGGTGCTCATAATATGTGAAATGTCAAATTAATGCTCCCGGAGACCTCCGCCAATAATGGTTTAAATTTTGAAACACTGACAAGTACTTGAAACTTGAATGCAACCAAAGCAGTACTACCAAACGTAAAGATATTAAATGCATAGAATGACATTATCCTATTACACAAAAGTAATTGCACGTGGTGTACAACGAAGTTATACAATATTCCGCATGTAAAACGGCATGAATTTCGCTAGCATATACCTAGGTAAGTACAATACATAAAGTAAAGATCATAGTGCCATAACGAACGATATTTTCAGTTCAATAAACACCAAAAGGTAGATAACACTAGGTGTTGTAGATACCTGGATCGTTCACAGAAGGGCCGCTACATCAACAGCTATGGGGGATAGCTATTAAGATGTCCACCAGCTTGAATAACCTCCAAAGAGTCGGGCCTTTATCTAACTTTGCGGGTGAGCAAACGTAGTCGAGTGCAGTCACCATGGGGAGAAGCCTTGCATGCGAACTATCACATGTGCTGAGGAGCTCGGATTGGAACGGAATTGTTGCTCCAGGTGCCTTAGCCAAGTAACACCAATGCCACAGGCATAATAGATCCCGAAAAATCGGAGAACGATACAGCAAACTAGGACGAGGAGGCCTAAATACCAGACGTTATCGAAAAATGTTCAATGGCAACCATAAATTAACATACCAGAGTTGTAATGTGGCCTCGAGTAAGTAAATTGCAGAAATATATATTTATCCCAATACAATCGGATTCATTTTAGCAATATAACACCCATTTCCTATTTCTGGATGGCAGATTCCTCAAATAACTATGGAAACTATGTAATCCACTTAAGTGAAAATTTCCAAAGATCACATGCAGCTCCAAAAAGGAAAACTTAAAAATGGTCGCCGGAAATCGTACTATCAAAACAATTTTCAAAATTGTTACTCAAAATTCCCTAAACAAGGATTTTTCAAAAGTCCCAAAAATTGCAAAAATGAGTATGCAACCAAAGCTACACCTAACGTATGCAGGTAAATCTAAATATATGAATGTATTTAAGCTAATAAATTATCCAAACAATCCTTAACTGTATCTAAATGTAAAATTACACGTAACAAATGTATTCTGTCAAATGGACTTTTCAAATAAACTTGACCCATTATTATCATCCAATGATTCACTTTTGTACAGTACTTCTGCTATCCATTAGTTTTTACCACATATTTGCAAGCTGCATTAGTTTATGTCTTTACTTATTCTTTTTTATATTAAATTTCCATATTATTTCACCTCGTAGATTTTACTTATTCCCCTTTTTTATTATTCAAAACATGTTTATTATAAAAACGGGGTTATTTTCAAAATTTTTAATTACACCAAAATATTTTGCTACATTTTATAAGTTTGTTATTTTCAATAATTAAAAAAAAAATCTTAACCATATCAAATCCCTTAATATACACTCTAGTTTTTAATATCTTTGATATAAACCTACTAAATTCCTATTTTATTTCAATTTAGTATTTGTCATTCGTTTCAAACTTTAATTTTTATAATGTTATCTTATTAACGAATCCATCTGTTTTTCAAATAGCTATTTCCTATTCAATTATAAATTCTCTTTCACTTTGTAATAACATATAACCATTTACCTTCCCATTTTATGTTTGAATAAATCCAAATTATTTTTAACCATTGTAATCCCTTAATATTTTCTAAATTTGCTTCTAACACACACAATAATCTACTTATGGCCAATAGAAGAGGGCAAATTATATCATAGGCAGACGATATAGTTTGTCTTGGCGAAGAAACAGTAAACATATTCGTATGAAACAATTATCTGCGAGTTTGTTTTTTATTGCGTTTTAAATTACTCTAACGTCCCCTGTAAAGAACGGCAAAAAACTTAAAATATCAATATCAAAATTGAGAAAACGAATTAGAGTAACTTTTAATACGTTTTACAGCCTGTAAATTAATTGATGAAAAATCTTTCGTTGTAAGAATTCAACATTTATTCGTTGCTTCATTTTTGGCGTCCTTTGTTCCAAACAATTGTGTGAATAACATATTAAATTCCAAAGTAATTTTTATATGTACGTTAGACTGTTAGAGATTGCACGACCATTTACCTTTGTTCGTAAAAACTAAAAACAGCAATTTTTAATAAAAATAAATGTTTTATCTGTATTTTTAAGATCCTTTGGCAACTAAACAAATAATTTGATAATAATAATAATCATTAAACTAGAAAGTGATGTTAATTTTTCTAAAGTGTTTATTCAGATTTGAGACATAGGGATTTATATGCAAAATTAAACTGTTATAAATATTAACTTATCTTAATTAACACTAATTTATTTAAGACCAAAATAAGGAATAGATAATATGTTTAACTTGAAAAGTGCATCTAATGCATACATTTACTTTTTTAAATATTATAAGTGTTTTGCTTGAAAATAAGAAACAACATTTAAATGTCAACAGAATTGGCTAGCAATGGCCTTGAAAACAAAAACCGTCATTGCCATTTGCTAATGCCTGATTTTCGCGTTTTGGCCAAATTTTTTTGTAGGTGCTATAATTTTGTCGGTATTCCTCTGCAAATTCTTTGAGAAATATCGGAGATCCTTTTACAAAAAAATGCATTCTATCGTAACCATGAATAGAATTTTCATCATTTTGCAACCATTGCAAGTATTAATAAAATATGCAAATATAAAGCAATGACTGTTTCTAGTTGTGAAAGTTATTGCTAGCCAATATTAATTCAGTAAACTTTAAATGTTCTTTTTTTCAAGGAAATTGCTTGCAATATTTAAAAATATAAAATTATGAGTTATGAATTAGATGTAGAACAAATTATCTATTCGCTATTTTGCTCTCAAATAGTTATGTTAAGGGAGCCAATATTTTCAATTCTTCAATTTTGCACGTTAAAAGCGTATGTCTCAAATCTGAATGATGTAGATGACAATGCAAAATAAAAACAAATTTGGTAGTACAAAGTACATACAACCACGCATTGATTTTAAAACTTATGTACAATTCTCTATAGGAGATGGAAGACACTCGCACATTTGGAAACCGTTTCGAAGAGTAGAATTGTTAGTGATGAAGATATTTCAGTTGGAACTGACGCTAGCAGTATAAATTCAGGCACTTGCGATTCTGAAGTCGAAATGAAGGACAGCGTCGATAGTTTAGTAATTGAAATTTTATCTAGCAACGACAATAACATCGAATTTAACAATTCGAATTTCGATGGAGAAAATCTTGAGAGTAGCAAAAATACTGAACTCTGCAAAAGAAAAAAACTTGCTGAAAAGCCGTTTGAACTTAATGGCCGCTGATTGGGAAATAGTTCGCATTTTTTAAATCAGCTTAAATCTATGAACCACAAAGGTATAGTAACCAAACTCTTCAATATTATTTGTTAATTCTTCAAAGTCTGTTTATCTTTTCGGATTTGACTGCCGTTTCTTTGATATGGATGTTACTTCGGGGAAAATTGGAGGCCTGTTACAGGCGAAAACGGTATTAACGACAAAGGAACAATTTGTTACCAAATAGAAACTACATAACTACAAAATCGGGAAAACTACACAGATTCGTTGCCCTAACCCCGTTACGATGGGCTGTAACAACGGTTGCACCTGCTTAGGATGCTCAGGGAGAAGGGCGGGTTCTTTACGCCTTAAAATTAGGGTTAGGATCCTGTAAACGAGATACGGATGTTAAATATTGAAGCGCCACCACTTTCTTACAAAATCGGGAAAATCAACATAGGGAGGCTCACTCTGAAATTGGAAGAAAGTAATCCCAGCTTTCTACTTCTAACTTGGTGCGGCAAACAGCTGAGTTGAACCTACCTTTACCTGTATTAACTTAGAGCCGTCTGAATTCCTATACATCGGAAAAATACACACAAAATACGCATGCAAACCGCAATTAAAAACATAAATACTTAACAATGAACTATATTCAAGTGGAAAAAAATATATAAGTGACAATGAACATTACAAGGTTTACTACTCACAGTTAAAAATATATGTGAAAGAGGTTAGTCAGGTTAAATGTGCGACGTTTACACTAAACAGAGGCGGTAAAATTGACAACAATTGACATGACTACACCCGGAACGGTAATAAGTTTTTTTCACAAAGGAACTACATTACAACAATCAAAATTGACAGCAATTACTCAAATAGTGAGGGAACGACAATGACTACTTGATCTCACAACGCAAAACTACATATAGACATTAGAGCTTGACGGTAAATGCTAAAAATTAACTTCAAGGCGGTAAGTTCTGTTCAAAATCTTTAAATTTAAATAAACAATAGTACGGCGGCCAAGGCGACACTTCGATATCACGTCACTGTAAATTTATATACGTTACATAAAAAAGTACTAGAAAATACCTAGTGGAGGGAATTCAGATGCTCTGTATTAATGTCCAGCTCAAAGTGCAGGTCCCATCTCAGCTATTACCTCAAAAAGAACGACAGGTGGAAGACATTACATCCCCAGGTCCGGGTAATTGACTCGTACGAGTCTCGGTACAACGGTAAATTTGGTACGACATTTGGAACTCCGTTCCAATGGCGAGTTTAGCATACAGGTGAGATTTTTATTTAAAATCCGCTTTACGCAAAAATTGGAGTTGCCTAGCTCCACGGTAGAAGGAAACACAAGGCTAAACAATTCACTCGTACGTCACTTAATCACTTAGCTCGACGACAGCATCAATGCAGTTTCACTAATTTCGACTAATTAGTCCCAACGGCCAACACCTCTTAACGATCCGAGTGCCCGCCAATGATTGACAAGTCCGGACCGGATTTCTAAAGCCAAATAAAAATGCGCGGACGCTACTTAGCTTCGCACTTTGTTCCACTCATGTGGACAGCACGAAAAACTTCTAGCATGATGATGACATCTTACACATCTCAGCACTACGCCTGGAAACTTCGGGCAACAATTAAAAACGCAATAAAGGCAAATGGCGTCACCCAGACGGGAACAAAACTAAATTTAGAAAATATCGACGAACGTACGTAAGCTGAGAAAAGCTAGTATTCGAAATGAAAGGAATAAAGTTTTGGCTACCTTGCTGAACTATTAATTTGGGCGTAAATGAACCGGGACAAATGCTAAAATCTGGGTTACAAATGCGGAAAAATTACTGAAAGCGCAAATTCAGAAATTGTTCTCACAGACCGAGTCAGTGTTTCGTCATTTAAATGCGCAGTTTGTAACATTACACAAGTAGCAAAGACTGAAGATCCAAATGAAATTGTAAATTTGGCGATCATTCCTCATGTGCTCAATACTTTTGCAAAAAAGATAAAACAGAAGTAAGACGTTTTTTAGTTATGTATGTATTTATTTATCTAATTACTTTGTTATTGATTTAAATTACTTAAATTGTTTATTAGTTATTTACTTCTTGATTTACTTTTGCTAATATCTACATCTTGTTATACTCTCTAGCAAGGGGTTTATTCGGTATGCTGGAAAGTCTCAATAACCGACTTGCACATAATGCTGGAAGTTTATTACATGACTGGCGTTTTGCACCCAAATTGGGCGCGAAATAATAATTTGAACAAGAGTGATCCATTTTGTATGTCGAGTTAATTTTGAAGTTAGAAAATCCACATAAAAATGTCACTTATAAAAATTTGAAAACCATACTGCTGGCTTACTTGCATCACCCTGAGTCGATTGACACCAAAATCAGCCAATTCGGTCCACGGGTTCGCTCTCAAAGTGGCGTCGCGCAAAGCAAATTATTATGTCGGATGTGCACACTAATGGAGCGGAAACGTATAATTCCCCAGCTTATACGCTACAAAATCTACCGAATTTGTACTTACACTGCAAGAGGCAGACTTTAAAGAAACAAGATTCAAAGAAACGAAGTTGTGATCTAATAGTGGAATCTAGATAAGTGAAAGAAAAAAACGAATTACAGCATAGTCATTTGGATAAATTTTCAAATTAAGAAAAGCGGCATCCACCGCAAAAACGGTTTCCACACTACTATATTCTACATTCATAGGTATTAGCGCTGCTAGGTTCGGGTTGGAAAATGAAGAAACTGCGATTTCCTTGTTTCGAGAAGAATTCGGAAAAGTAGTAGAGCGTAGTGGTATTACTAATTGATTAAGAATACCCTTATATGGCATGTTCCCCACATGTAGTTTTATTTGGAATCCATTCTACCGAATGTATGTGAACAGAATATATTCCAGGCATAATAGACATCTACCTCAAAAAAATAATGGCACAAATGTTCCTTAGTACTCTAGGAGCAATCCTTTAAGTCCCCGCATCTGGGGTACCGGCGTCGTATCAAGAAAGCCTTGGAATTAGTTAAAAATCTTTAGTTGGTTAAGTAATATTATTAGAAAAAGTTGTTTAGAATCTAAAATGGTGTCGCTATAATAAATTTGAAAAATATCAAATGACTTACATACATACATAATCCTGAGCCTTTCTATCGTGAGGTGTGAGGCTTGAAGTCGATTGGGTTGTTGTCACTCTTCGTCAATTGGTGTTTTTTGGCACCACTTCTTCCACTCTTTTCGATCTTGCGCTATTTGTCTCCCTGTATTCCATTCTAGTCCTCTCTGTTCCGCTGCTACTTTTACCCCTTCTGTCCATGTCTTCCTTGGTCTTCTCACTCTGTTCTTTCCTTCTGGTCTTGCTTCCAGTGCTTGTTTCACCATTCTATCTTCTCCCATTCTGTGTACATGTCCCAGCCATCTTAGGTGCCTTTCTTGGACCACTTCTTCCACCGCCTTTACTGTAAGTTGTGTTCCTGATCCTGTCTTGTTTAGTTTTTCCCTCTATTTTTCCTAAGAACCTCATTTCTGTGCTTGTCAGTCTGCTCTTCTGTTTATTTGTGATCGTCCACGATTCGCTGCCATAAACTAACGCCGAATACACCATTTTTTTCACTACCTCTACTTTTGTCTCCTTGGTATTTCGGTTTTCTCCAGGAAGGTGTTTTTATCATATTAAAAGTTCTTCCTACCACGGCTGTGCGCTCGCTTATTTCGTCGTTTATCTTCCCATTCCTACTAATATAAATGTCCCCAGATATTTGAATTTGTTCACTTGCTCTATTTCTTTATTTTCTATTGCAATATTATGCCTTCTTTCCCCTGCTGCTATTATCATTGTCTTTGGTTTTTCTATGTTCATTCTCATGTTTGCTTTTTGCATCTCTTTGTTATATATATTCAGGTTGTGTTGTAGTTCTCTCTCTGATCTTGCCATTATCACCATATCGTCTGCTTATAGGAGTTCCGAAATTTGTACCATTTCCATTTTCCACCACCCCACTTTATATTTTTTTGTTTTCTTTTTACCTTCTTGGACTACCTCATCCATAATTAGTTCAAATAATATCGGACTCTCAGCCCTCCAGTTGTTTCAAATTCTTTTGACTCCTCATTTCTTGTTCTCACTAGATTAGTTGTCATGTTATATATTATTTTGACCATCTCTATCTCTTTCGTTGATATGGCTCTGTTTTCTAGTGCCTTCCATATGTCCTTTGTTTTAATTCTATCGAACGCTTCCTCTAGGTCTATAAAACATATGTGAATTTCACTTCCTTTGCTTATTGCCTTTTCGCTTATTTGCCTTAGTATGAAAACGTCGTCTTGTGTTCCTCTCCCTTTTCTAAAACCACATTGACTATCTTCTATTGTGTCGTCTAGTTTTTTCCTTAATCTTGCTTCCCATAGTCTTGCCCATATTTTTCCTGTTATGCTTAATAGTGTAACTCCTCTATAATTATTACACTCTCTTCTATCACCTTTTTTGTGTAGTGACACAATTACACCCGTCTGCCAATCTTTTGGGGCTCTTTTTGCTTTTTCATTAGGCTTAGTATATTTTCCTTGCCGGTCTCCCCTATGTACTTTATCATCTTTGGTGTTATCCTGTCTTTTCCTGCTGCCTTTCCTAAGTTTATCTTTTGAATTGCCTCCTCTAATTCTTCTTTTATAATAGGTTCAACGCCTGCGTCATCATTGTTGGTTGTGGTGTTTTCTTCATTTTCGTTGCTTCCCTCTCTTTCTTCTTCGTTGCTATCCTCTAGCACCTCCTTAAAATGTTGCTTCCATCTTTCCATTATGTCTTCTTCTTTTGTGAGTAGTTCTCCTTGTTTATCTCTTATGTTTTTTAAACTACTGGTCCTTTTTTGTCTGAGCTGTTTTAGTGTGCTGTAAAATAACTTTTGATTTTCCATGAAATTGTCCTTCATTTTGTTTCCGAATTTCAACCATTCTTCTTGTTTTGCCCTTTTTACCTCGTTTTTCACTTCTGTCCCTTTATCTTGATATTTTTCATAATCCTCCCTAGTTTTCGTCTGTAGGTATCTCTTCCATCTATTTTTCCTATGCCTCACTTTTTATTTTATTTTCATTGACCACCATGCTGTTTTCTTTATATCTTTGTTGCTTGCTTTTGTTGTTCCGCAGCTTTCTTTCGCTGCTTCTAATATACTTTGCTTTAGATATGCCCAGTCTTCCTCTACATCATTTTTCCTTGTTTCTTTCTTTAATTTCTTTTCTATTATTCTCTGATACTGTTTTCTCGCATCCTCTCCTTTCAATCTGTAACTTCGAATACTTTCTCTTATTACTTTTCTTTTTTTTTGCGGTATCTCTCTTTTCACCTCTACGTCTATTCTTATCAAATAATGTTCGCTTCCTATTTCCGCTTCCCGTTTCACAATTACGTCTTTTATTAGCCTCATGTCTTCTCTTCCTACCAGGAAGTAGTCTATAATTGACTTTTCTTGCCTTGAGTATACTTCGCGTGTGTATTTGTGGATTTCCTTATGTTGGAAGTTACAGTTTGCTACTACGAAATCATTTTCTATTCATAGTTCGAGTATTCGTTTTCCATTGGTATTTCTTGTTGGTTCCCCATGTGTCCCTAGATATCTCTCTATGCTTTTGTTATTTTTACCGACTCTTTCCTTTAGATCTCCCATCACAATGATATTTGTTCTTCTTGCGTCTATTTCTTTTTGTAAGTTCTCCCAGAATGCGTCCTTTTCCTCCTTTGCCTCGTCTTCGTTTGGTCCATATGCCACTATTATTGTCCATGTCGTTTTTGCCTCTATTTTTACATCCACTGTTAGCACCTTTGCGTTTACAACATTTTCTTTCACTATGCTGTCTATTGTTATGATACATGATGCAGGAAATTAAAGCATATGAAAGAAATATTTAAAATGAACTAATAAAGTTGGACAGTTACAATAATTAAATCTTGTTGGGTATAAAGTTTTGAACATAAATAATGAAAGTAAAAGATACAGGGGTTCTTTTCATTGTGAATCATTTAATATTGTTATATTTATTGGAATGGATTAAACTTAATGGTTGTATTTAATATTTATAAAAATAAACCAAGGTAACATGTGTATTTGTTAAGAAAATTCTGTATATAACATTATTTAGAAAAAAATAGGAAGTGTGCATTAAGAATTGTCTCTAATAGATATAAAAAATTTGTTTAAAAACTGTTACATAAAACAACTCAAGAAAGCATGTGTGTAATTTGGCTATAATAATTTTGGTATAATAAAAAATAGAATCTCTGCCTTAATTTGTCTAATTTTGGTGATAACAAATTAAATAAAGGCTGAAAACGAATCTACGAGGTAAAATAAAGTGAAATATTTAAAATGGAAAAGATATTGTGACATCAAGTGTTAGAGGAGAAGCTACATATATACAGTTAATTGGATATAAAATACAGGACATTATACTAGTTGAGGGGATTTGGATTTATTCATACGTACAAGATATTAGAAGAGGTATTTTACAATTTATTATTTGATTTGGGTGTTCTGTGGACATTGCTTGAGACATCAGATTATCTGAAAAAAGGGGAACAAAGTTACAATTGGAATTTATAAAAGGATAGAAACTTACCAGGACTTGGATCGTGTGACGGTGACATCTAGAAGAAGCCTTGACATCCGACAGGAACAGTGACATCCAGGAGTAACCAGGACAGGATTTTGGAACCAAGGTAGTTGATTTGACCGGACTGAGCCAGAAGGAGGTTACCAGGAGGTAGATCGTGTGACGGTGACATCCAGGAGGAGCTAGGACTGGAATAAGGGATCTGAGCAGTTGGTTTGACAGGTCAAAAGTAGTTGAAAGGAGTCACGGACCACAAAGGGGTTGCTGTTGGTGAATTGGACATTGAGTGCTGCAGTCTATCGATGACAGGATCCAGTAGTGATTGGTGTTTGCAGTGAAAGCATGAGCAGCTATTAAGGTTTGTTAAGATAAGTCTTGAATAACTGTCAATTTTGAAAGTGATAACATAAAGTTTAGTTAGTACTTACATAGGTGATTTGAATAGTAGTAAATGTCAATGTGAGATACAGTTGTCAGTTTACCTGGTTTGATTAATGTTGAAAGTCAAGTTTGACGTTAAGTATCATTGATAGCAAACTAGATTTTGATGAACACACCCTGAAAATAAGAGCTCTCTATTTAAAAGCAGTTATCATTTGATACTTAAGACATTACATGAATTAAGGCATAGTTTACCTGGTGAGCTATTGCACTATATTTTCTGGTCGTGTTATCAGCCTTACTCCTTCCCTTCCTCTTTCTGATTGTTCAACTCCCTACCAGTAAAGGCAGTATCATTTTGCTTTTTTTGTTAAGCCTTGGCCCTTCCTTTTCGTTTCCGTTATACCTAAATTATCTAGTTATTGTTTTTCCATTTCTTCTACTATCTCAGTTTCTTTTCCCTCTATGTTTCTCACGTTCCATGTGCCTATTTTTATGACACTTTTCTTATGTTTCGTTTGCTTTCGTGTGGTTTTGCCGTTTTCTTTGTTCTTTTTCATAGCTGTGCTGGTTTCTTCGTATCTTAGCTGCTTTCCTTTTCCTTTATCGTGGTCCTTGTTCTTTGCTATTTTCGTCTTCTTGCTAGTCCGTCCGTTTTGGCATCTCACTTTTTTGTCTGCTCCACTACTGCTTTTTCCTTGTCGTCCCAGATGTATTCTTCATCATTGATGACAATCTTCCTATATCATACTTTTATATTATTTCCCTTTTTCAACTCTTTTTTTGCAATTTTTCTGATTTCCGTCTGTATGCTCATCTCCTTCCAAGTCATGTCCTTGTCAATATAAATTTTTATACCCTTCAGTTTATGTTTGTTACTCATTATCTGTTGTTTCCAAGCCCAGCTGTCTAGTTCTACTATGTTTATTGACAGCCCTATCTTATTTCATAGGTCTGTCACTCTCTTTACTTCCAAGTCGACTTCCAGCTTTTCAGTCAAAAATTGCTTTGCAGCTTGTTCTTTATTTTGTCCATCGAATTTTACTTCTTTAATTACTACGTTGCATCTCTTTTTCTCCTTTTTCATCATTTCTAGCTTATCTTCCAGTTTTTCTACTCTGTTTATTAATTGTTTTTTCTCAATTGTCCACTCCTTTTCTCTCTTTCCCATTTCCTCCCGTAGCTCTCTATTTTCTTCCGTATTTTTCTCTATTTCATCCATCATTTTGTCGATCATATCCTGGATTTTCTTTAGGTCTTCCATCTCTTCTTCTTTATTTGTCTTAGATCTTTCTTCGACAGTCGGTGACCTGACTACTTTTCTGATTTTCTTAAAGGCTTCTATTTCCGCTTCTTCACTGCTGTTCGAGCCTCTGTCTCTGTTGTTTCCTTTATACATTTATCGCCTTTCCTTTGTTTGTTTGTCTGTTGCCTGTTTTTAATCGATATCGCCTTCGTTCATCCACCTCCGATAGCTCTATCGCAGCGCCGGCTGGCCGGCCGTTGTCCTTGTTTCGGTTGTGCCGCGCTGTGGCGTATTGGTTTTAAATCGCGCCCCGTGTTTACCAATTATTAACTGTGGTTATTAGCTGTTTCGCTCCTTTATTCCCTAAACGTCCACTGTATTTCATTCTGCACTAATACACTATGTGAATTTGTTGAGATAGGTAAAGCCCGTCATCAGGTATTTTATCGCCAGCACTTAAAATTCGCGTCTGCACTCGTTCGCGGACACCGCAACATTCAAACGACTTATGAAACCGTATTTTTTAGAAGTACAATTGCAAAAGTGCTTTGTCTCACACCGGTTTTATCAAAGTAGGCTAATATCTCTGAAATTTTACAGTAGGCTATAATTTTACATTCGGAACAACTTTTTCTAATAACATTTTTCTGTAATATGAACGAATAAAATACGTTATCGTGATCCTTTAAACACGCGGTTTCTTCTTTTGTTTCTTGCTCCAGAAAACTAAGACCGACGCCGGCATCCCAGCGAAGGGGAGTTTTAAGGGGTCGCTCCTAGAGCACTAAGGAACATTTACGCCAAAAATCAAAACTATATTTTTTTGAGATTTACCTAAACATTTGTCTATTATGCTAATAATTACACTTATAATTTAGTAACAGACAATTTGTTGTCTTTAGAACATAGGATACTGCTCGATCTTAAAAAACTCTTCAAAATTATTCATTTATACAATGATTGCACAATAATACCTCGAAGTCACTTTTACGTTCCGACATACCGCACAAGAAAATCTACTATTTTGAAACGAGCAGAATTGTCAGGACTTACAATTTGTTCACAATTCTCGCTTTATATCTAGCTTCGCTAAGTCTATATCACAGTACTCTTTGGATGGCTACTGAATCAATTAATCAATTAATATTCACAGCTAGAATGCCTTGTAGTTCCCTAGTATATAAAAAACTCGGTAAAGAATTAGAAGAGACTGGCCGAAATGTAGTGATCCGTATTTAAAACGACAACTTAAGCAATTACTAAGGCAGGTCAAACTTGCTTTAGAACCTCAAAAAATAAACATATATGAAAGAATTACAATCCAACGACCCCTCGATGTAGCAGGCTACTAAACGTATTTAGAATAGCTTCTTCCCCGTCTGCCCTAAAATATGGCAACGTTATGATAACCACTGACAAAGAAAAATGTGCAAAATATCGCGAAGGAGTGTTCACTACCACAAATAATCACAACAATGCAGATATAACTAAACAATTTAAGGGTCAAATAACAATAATCTAACAGAATCTTCCAGGGAACGGTAATCCAATCACACCAGCAGAGATAGCAAAAGTATTTTTACGACAACACTGGACCGTACTTACTACAGGTCTAAGATGCGTTGAGAGGCAGCGATATTAAAGCACCCAATAGTCCACAGCTACTTCGCGGGGAGGTGAGGTCCACGGTATTCGTAAAGTGTGGTCCTGTCTCAGGATAGTCAAAATAAGAAAATACTAGGGCCTCACTTTGAAAAACTCAACCAATAACTCGAAAAGTTCACTCCGTTCACGGTCGAAGAGGATTAGGCCTAGTGAATACTTACGTGTGTCAACAAAATGTTTAATTGCTTCCCAGGCTGCATTAACGGTCCCCTACAACGAACTGTAGAGGAAATGTGCCATTTTGGAATCACCCGGTATACGATTTTTCTAAGACTTTTAACAAAGTTGATCATTACATTTTATTATTAGCATTGGAGTCATTAGGATTTCACGTTAATATCATTAAATTAATTGATTCGTAGTTGAGTGATCGCCAGTTGTATGCTTATTTTAATACCTAACAATGTTTCTACACAATTTTGTGCCACATCTGGGGTTCCACAAGGTTCAGAGTTGGATTCTTTGTTGTTCCCCTTATATTTATTAATGACGTAACTGAATGTATAAAGCACTGCCAATCTTTTGTTACATGCAGAGTATTTAAACGTATCGAAACCAGCGAGTCCTGTGGAGAACTACAAAGTAATGCAGATTCTATTCATAACTGGTCCATTATTAATAAATTAAATTTCAACGTAAGTAAATGCAAAGCCATGACATATTCAAGAAGACACAGTGATTCCATGAATTATATAACAATATTGCGAGTTACTTCTATAACAGATTTGAGCATAGAATTCAAAACTTTTATTTTGAAATCATATTGATACAATGACTTTAGCATCATATAGAAAACTTGGTTTTGTATTTAGAAATACACCAATGTAGTTATCTAGAATTCATTTTATAATTATCAAAAGCATGATATTGAGTCAATTCAAACGATATTTCTGAAGTATTGCTACTACCGAATAAATGGAAGAATCTATAGCTCCGATTATGAAAATTTATTTGCATTGTTAGACTGTTGTCCGCTTGGCGTTAGATGGAAATGTAACATTTTGATATTCTTATTTAGAATCATAAATGGTTTAGTGTTTGCTCTAACATTACTTCTAAATTTAAATCTACATGTTTCTAACATAATAGTTTGTCGAACTGAATCATTTTTCTATGGTAACCCCAGAACCAATTGTCAAATAACATTTCTAGTTGTTGCAATGTGTCAATCTTATAACTGATTTCCTATAGATCTGGACATATTTCACTTGAACGTGGTTCAGTTTAAAACTTTATTGCTGAGATATCTTACATCTCAGAGCCATTAATTTTATGCTGGAAATATAAGCCAAGAATTTATTTTATTAGTTTTACGTGTATTAAATTGATTTTGTGTATATTAGTGTTTTGATATTGTACTTTTCTTTGCTCTGTAATTGGGCTTTTGCTTGTTGAATAAAGTATATATTATTATTACTTCAATTTAGTAATATAGGTACACTACTACTGTCATTTAGGTAGCTACAGTATTAGAATAAGTTGCTTTGCTTTACCAGCATGACCTGTTGTAAACATGGGTGGGTTTCAGGTAAATAATGCCACTTTTTCTATAATGACGGCTATTAACTGAGAAATTTTATCGTATCTTGTTTTGATGAAGAATTCCATTACCTCCAATTTTGAACAGAAAGATGCTCTTTCTAATGCCCTAATTCCTATTGACTGTGTCCTACCAGCAAATTAGTCTTCAACACTACGTGTGTTATTAAAGTTCTCCACCCACTGCAGAATACTGTCACATAGGAAAATTCTACCATGTCGTGGAATATTAAAATGGCACGTAACTCTTCTCTGCACGTTGGTTACTGATTTATACCCAATAAACGCCGTTACTGCAAAAACGGTCTCTGCTACCGACCAGTAATCCATACTGCATTTCAGTTACTAGGGGCAAGAAATTATATGCTTCCACAACCAAGTACCAACAAACACTCTTCCTAGAACTCCTTTCCACCATGCGCAATTAACCTCTTAAAACTGACACATTCTATTGCTCCACCCTGTATTTTTGACTATTATTAAAGCCTCTTAGTACTGCTACTACCGGTATATCAGTTTATTCAACCTCACGATACCGGCTTGTTTTGGATTCGACTGTTAGCTTAGATCAGTAGATTTTTTGTTGTTAACAACAGGTGCTCGCTGGTTTTTTCCAAATTACTCTATGCATTTTCCTAATCTTAACAACCGTCGTCTGCTCCTTATTCAGGTCAATAATCGTCGAGAGGTTGAGCTAACCAGCTTTTTGATTAAGGGTGTCACAACAACTTTGCGAAAACTGAAATGTGAATATCTTCTTCTATACTTACTCGATTTGTGAAACTATAAAATAACAAATAACTTGTAAATATGCAGTACCATATTAAATATTAACACCATTAAGATTTTATTGTCAATAAAGAATATTACATAATTTACAATTAAAGGGAAATTTAATTTTAATGTAAGTTTTACAAATTAGAAATAGAGTGGCAGCACAAAATGTATGCCTTAACAAGCCCCTGCTTGTTACATAAGCTATAAGTAAGATATGATTTTACATTAAAGCCAAAAACGCATCAAGAATATCCCCTTGTAGGATAATATAGATGTATATTTAATTTGTAATCTTGAGCTCCCACGCAACGTATGACTACTCTTTACACCGTAAAAGAAAAATACGAGAACAAATGAGCCTGCTTTTCCTTTGACTCGCAGCAATTTACTAATATCTGGTGAGAACACAGTGAGTGCTTGCAAGTGTGAGCACAATCAGTAATCAGGCCTATGCTAGTCATAATAAACATCGTTATTTGTGACTACTCACGATTTGTCTGAGACCTACTAGGATCACCATCGGTCCAATTTTCTCACTGCTGATCAATTCCAATATTATTTCATTACTCATATCATTCCAAGGTTATCTTTTCTATTTTAACTTAATTTCAGTCCCTTTCATTCTGATACCTACGTTTTACAACTCCAATACCTGTAGGTTCGACATTAACATCCCCTTTTCGAATGATTTTGTGCAATATAATGCAAATAACTTCAATATTTTTATGTATTTACTGCCTTATTATTTTAAATAGAATTTTACTTATATTTCCATATAGCACCTGACCCAAACATGTTTCTGTGCTGGTTTAAGATCACAAATAGGATTTTGCTCTTGTATGCTTCCTCATACTTATTCCCCTGTATTTGCCCTCATATGTACCAGTTATGTCTCACTAAATTTCTCTATTTTGTTTCATATTTACTAATATAACACAAATAAAACTATTCATACTGTCGGTATCTTAGATGATTATCTAAATACTGTTAGGTAACTTTCAAGCAGTCAAGCTTTTGATAAATGACACCAAACCTTCAAATTCTAAGTCTTTCACCAGAATGTCTCTTTACCTGAAGTAGGTTTTGTTGCTGCTTTGTAGTCGCTATTCGAATATTAGTTAATAAGGTTTTTCGCCTGTATGCGTATTCGTAACTGAATAATTTACTTGAATCACGAATAAGGTTCTATTTTGTATGCGTGTTCATATGTCTCACTAAAGTACTTTTACGTGCTGCTTTAAACTCACAAACAGTACATGAATAAGGTTTTTCACCTGTATGTGTTTTCATGTGATTCATTAAAACACATTTGTGTGCTGCTTTATACGAGCACATAGAACAGGAATAAGGTTTTTCTCTGGTATGTGTCCTCATATGCTTAACTAATGTATATTTTAGTGCTGCCCCATACTTACAAATAAAACATGAATAAATCTTTTCTCCTGTATGCATTTTCATGTGGTTCATCAAAAGGAGTTTTTGTGCTGCTTTGTAGTCGCAAATAGAACATGCATATGGTTTTTCTGCTGTATGTGTTTTTATGTGGTTCACCAAAAGGCGTTTTTGTGCTGCTTTGTAGTGGCACATAGAACATGAATACGGTTTTTCTCCTGTATGTGTTATCATGTGGTTCACTAGAAGACCTTTTTGAGCCGTTTTATATTCGCAAATAGAACAGGCATAAGGTTTTTCTTCTGTATGCGTTTTCATGTGATTCGCTACAACTTGTTTTTGCGCTGCTTTGTAGTCGCAAATAGAAAATGCATAAGGTTTTTCTCCTGTATGGATTTTTATGTGAGTAACTAAATTATTTTTACGTGCTGCTTTATACTCACAAACAGAACATGAATAAGGTTTTTCTCCTGTATGCTTTTTCATGTGAGTCACTAAAACATGTTTACGTGCTGCTTTGTAGTCACAAATAGAACATGCATAAGGTTTTTCTCCTGTATGCATGTTCATATGTGAAACTAAGTGACTTTTACGTGCTGCTTTATACTCGCACAGAAAACATGAAAATGGTTTTTCTCCTGTATGCTTTTTTATATGTTGAACTAAATGACATTTACGTGCTGCTTTATAGTCACAAACAGAACATGAATAAGATTTTTCTCTTGTATGCCTTTTCATGTGCCTTACTAAAACATGTCTTTGTGCTGCTTTGTAGTCACAAATAGAACATGCATAAGGTTTTTCTCCTGTATGTGTATGGTTTACTAAATCACCTAGAAAATAAATAAGATTTTTCCCATGTACGGCTATCCAAATGGTTAACTAACTTACATTTCCCTGCAGTTTTATCTTCATAAACGGAAGCCCTGCAGAGTAATTGTTTTTCTAAGAAACTTTCACTTGCTGCACATGATTCAAGCAATTCATCCTTTAGCTCAACTTTCTCCTGCTTAATAACCAATTCGTGAAAAGACGTGTTGTTGATAGTATCTTGGATGATCTGTTGCTGAACATTTAAGTTTGCGAATACTTTACTTTCTGATTTAGTCAGTGGTTCATGTAACGTGCTGGCTACTGCATTAGGCAAATTATATTCAACTGATTCAAGTTTTAAGTCCATTATTATGAATAATCCGGGTGTACTAAATGCATTATCTGCAAATGCAACATACAATATTTAGTTAGGTAAACTTGGTTATACTTCAAGACCTAACAACTAACCTAAACCGCTAACCTGAACCGCCGAGGGCGCAACAATATTGCTTTAAACAGACGATAGCGGCACCCACAACATTTTTACATTCAGAGAAAATATACGACGGAACCGTATATTGAACTTGACCCAAAAATATGAACAAGCGTCCTATTCTGGGTTATCCTATCTTATTTTATACGACCGTTTTGAACTACCGTTCCTTGGCTAGTAATGCAGGTGGGATTGAAATTTGACAACAATATTTTTTGTACAGAGGTACGGATTTAGGTTAGCTTTAGTTTAAGATTTGGGTAAACGTGCAGTTTAGGTCACCCCTTAGAACAGAAAATAGACAGGAAGCCGCATTTGTAAGAAATCCGTGCGACCGCGATGGGTTTTCAAAATGGCGGATGGTTGTTTCTTTTGGCAGTAGAGATGGGTAGTTCGCGAACGAACTGATAAAATGAACGATTCTTTTAGGTGAACTAAATGAACTAGTTCGCGACTTTGAAATGAACTATCGAACTTTTAGCAATCTTTAATATGAATTAGGTAATCGATCGGTCCATAGTTCGCAAACTACTGTAATATGAATCATTCTCAGCAATCAGCACTGTTTGAACGTGACACGAACGAATAACATTTTGTCGGTCGCCGGTCGTGATAATCGGCTAATGACGACTTTTGTTTGGGCCCATTGGAGCTCCGCACAACAAATAACTGCTTTATTATGATAACACTCGCTGCAAACGAAACTCAACTTATTGTCTGTGGATTACTACATATGCATCGCATATTATTTTATTTATTATTACATCATTTAATTTTTGTGGGCTAGTGTGAAGTATATATTTTGCGTTAAATAACAGTAATAAGAAAACATTGTAACGTTCGGTCAAATAAACGAAAATAAAAAGTTGTGTGCCATAATTACATTTTGCTTTCTTACTACTATCAGCAGAATTATCAAAATGATTCCATAAATTACTACAAAAGAATGTAGTCGATCTGATCAGTCAATCGACACAACTGTAACACTTGCAAATTTCCATTTCTGCATATTCGTTCTTCGTTCAACATAATCGTTCAACTTTTATACAGATTACCTAAATGCTTGCGCGCGCATTATAGTTCGCGAACGAACTAGTATATTGAACGATTCTTTCCTACGAACTAGTTCGCGAGAACTAGTTCATCACAACGAACTACATTTCCCATCTCTATTTGGCAGTGGCGTATCATACCGAGAGGGTGCATGTGCAGCAAACAATTTCAACAGTTATTAAGTGCACTTTACACTATGTGATTTATAACTACATGTGAGTTTGTGTGACTTCAGTCACTGTCTGTAATTTAAATTGCTTCCTCAGATTGTGTGATTACAAATAATGACCCCATTATACGTTCCCTTCTATGCCCATGGCTATTGTTGTGTACAAGTACGTATGAAAAGTGACATGTTCCGAGAAATGATCTCTCTATTTGAAGTAAAAAGTAATATTAATACTTACTGATGGAATGTAATGCCCAAAGTCCTGGTATTTGGGGTCTGAGAATAGCCAAAATTAATCTCAAACTAACTTAAATCCACAACTGTCAAACCGGTATCACACCTCATTAGTCATACATGGGTTTTCAAAATGGCCGTTTCCGTCGCATAGATGTTACAGCCAAGTTAAAAGAAATGCGCCTTCCTGTCTATTTTCTGTTCTAATGGTCACCCAGATTTAAACAAACCGATCGGCACCACTCAGGTCCAGTGTTGCCAACTCTTGATTTTTTTCCGTAATAGAAATTTAAAAAAAATAGTAATAGATTTGGCAATTTGGGTAATATACTAATAATAATTTAAATTCTACCCAAATTCGTTAAAATTATCAATTTTTAATGTTAGCATTAACTTTTGAACTCGGTCTTTGGCCTCTGTACACTAACTAGGGAAAGTTATATTGCACAATTTTTTATATGCAAATGCAAATAGGAAAATTCTAAGGAAACAATTGGCAACAAACATTATTACTAGATTGATTTGTGTTGGTACATTAGTTTTGCAGTGAGGTTAGGTTTCATGTTGAGTGGTTAACATTTAATTATTTATATTTTAGTTATGCGTATTATAAACTTGAAATCTGATTTTATCATTTAGTTTTAACTAGAAAGTTATTATAACAAGCAGAACTACAATTTAAAATAATTAAGATGTCAACCAGTCAACACGAAACCTAACCCTACTGGAAAAATAATAACCAGAACCGTATGTACCAACACAATTTAATCTAGTGGCAATGCTTGTTGCCAATGGTTTCCCTATATTGCATTTCCTTATGAAAAAATTTACCATATAATAGCGATGATTATTTACTTTACACAAGAGCGGATACATATTTCAAAAGTATACTAGCGTACGATTGCCTCATGCAGAACAAAGTTTAATACATTTTATAAGTACAAGATAATAGTGTTAAATTGGCCCTTTATTATAAAAAATAATATAAATTCATATAATCAGCAATCTTTAACTAAAAATCTGGTGTGATACACTCACACAACTTCCTTTTACAGTGATTTTATAATTAGTCAAAAATTTCATTTTTAATTTTTAAAAATTTTTCAAAAATTTTCAAAAATTACAAATTCTACAAAAACGGTACAAAATAGAGCGTTAGTTGAAGAGACAAATTTTCTCTAGAATTTTAAGCTGAATTCGAAAATGTAATAATATACCGGGTGTTTTATTTCAAATAGGAGTTAATAAAAAATATAGAAAAAAAAACAAAAGAAACCCACTTTAGAAGTATTCAACTGGAAAATCACCTATCTCACATCAATACACATTAAAAATGTAATAAAAATGTAAAGTTTAAAAAAAATCGTTAGAGTCGTTTTTGAAAAAATCGAAAAAAACTGAAAAATCACAAGAGTAAACACCTACTTGCGGTTATGCGATTTTCTTCAAAAGATAGCTGTCTCATCTACATAGTACACAAAACTTATATATGAAGTTTCAACGCCATACCTCTTTTCGTTTTTGAGATATTCTGTTCACAGGCAGACACACAAACTCAGACAGACACACACAGACAGACAGAAAGACCAATGAAAAAAAATATTTTTTTGGTTTCAGGGGACTCTAAAACGTGAAGATCTGTTGAAAACTCAATTTCGAATTTTTGGGGTGAATCCAATACTTCCTCTGTTGTAAAAGGAAGTAAAAACTATTACATATATAGGCCATTCACTAAACACAAACACATTAACTATTATTTTAAGTTGGCATATATATACATACAATTTTGGTGCTAGGAATTCTGTATTTTGTTTTGCAAAGGTTTCCACACCTGCCACTTTGAATTTAAAAATGACAATTAATAAATCTCATTATTTTAGTGTCAAAGTACATATTATACTAGAAATTCTTGCCTGAACTTTTATAAAATGTAATAAAAATCTTATATTATAAGAGCTGATGCCGACCGTAAGCACTGGCGCGCGCACATGCCGACCGCGCACAAGTGGCGACGCAGCAAGCATTTGTATTGTTAACGCTGGCAGGGCCGGACGTCGGCTGGCTACCAGCTTAAGCAAGCATTTTTATTGTTAACCGTTTCTTTACGCTGGCAGGGCCAGACGTAGGCTGGCCAAGGCGTTCTAGTACCTATTAATAAACGCTACATCAATAGTATCCAACAGAGTATTTGTTTAACATCCTTAAAAGTAGTTAGTTATAACATTTATGACAGTTGATAAATAAATGTCACACTCTTAACCTATTTCTTTTAGTAACTTTTTGCAAGTACATTCCTAGACAAAATGAATTTTGGAAATACCCTCATGAAATTATAGAAATCAAAGTCCACTTTGTGTTATTATGTTTACTGAACAGACTACACAGTTTTTTTTCCAACATCACAGAAGAGAAACTTAACAGAAACGTAATAGAATAGTAATAGAAATTGCAAAACGTAATAAATTTTGCCGTGAGAGTAATAGCGTAATGGGTGCGGATAAAAAGTAATAAATCTGTTACTATAGTAATAGGGTTGGCAACACTGCTCGGGTCACAATATGCAGGGTTGCCAGACTGAATGCATGCGCGTTTTCACGTGCTACCTAATAACGATTATATAATTATGTCTGGTAACGTAATACTGGAAAAACTTTTGGAAAAAAACACTCGAACCTGTCGATTTTTATTTTTATTTGAGCATTTTTACTTCCTTTTACAATAAAGGAAATATTGGATTCACCCCAAAAATTCTAAATTGAGTTTTCAACAGATCTTCACGTTTTGGAGTCCCCTGAACCCAAAAAACATATTTCTTTTAAATGGTCTGTCTGTCTGTGAACAGAATATCTCAAAAACGAAAAGAGGTATGGCGTTGAAACTTCATATATACGTTTTGTCTACTATGTAGATGAGACAGCAAGCTTTTGAAGAAAATCGCATAACCGATTTTTCAAAAACGGCTCTAAAGATGTTTTTTAAACTTTACATTTTTACTACATTTGTAATGTGTATTGATGTGAAATAGGTGATTTTCCAGTTGAATACTTCTAAAGTGGGTTTCTTTTGTTTTTTTTCTATTTTTTTTATTAACTATTATTTTAAATAAAACACCCGGTATATTATTACATTTTTGAATTCAGCTTAAAATTCTAGAGAAAATTTGTGTCTTCAACTAACGCTCTATTTTGTACCGTTTTTGTAGAATTTGTAATTTTTGAAAATTTTTAACAAATGGTTAAAAATTAAAAATGAAATTTTTGACTAATTATAAGAACACTGTGAAAGGAAGTTGTGGGAGTGTATCACACCAGATTTTTTGAAATAAACTGCATACATACAGGGTATGACGTTATCGATGATTTTAATCCCCATTTTTCATTACGGAATTTGAAAGAACGCATCTTTTTATTTACGCTGATTTTAGAGTATAGGTCCTACGATCAAACATTAAGAAAAAAAATTAAAAATTGCAAATTATTAAATTTAATTGCAATGACTATTTCCCACATCTCTTATTATCCAATGAAAAGCCATGCTTTTACAAAATTCAACCAATCGTGTGTTTTTGTAGTGGCAAAAAATCGAAATTTTCCCTTGGGATTTTGTCAGTTTCTTTTGCCACTTGCATCCACGGCAACCACCAAATATGTTGCTTTAATCAAGGTGGTATTTAAGAAACGTCATTTAAACTGTCATTGCGCATCAGTATAAATGTCAAAATGAACCGATATTTGGGAAATAGTCTACAAAATGTATTTTGGGCTCATGATTTTGCTCGGCAAATGTTTTACTCACGATTTGTTGTTTTTTTTTTTTTGGCAATGCCACTCGACAAACTAACTTTGACAAATTCCCTCGCCTTCGGCTCGGGAATTTGATCAAGTTAGTTTGTCTTGTGACATTGCCAAAACAAAATACTTTCGTAAAACATTTTTACCGGCAAAAGCATTTACCCTTAATACATTATTACTGATAAGTTCTTACATATATTGCAGACCAATCCAATTTGATTATTTTTAATCACGTGACTCAGTTTGACAAATCAGACCACACTTGAAGTGAAAACGACCCTAGGGTGATTTTCAATCACTATGGAAACTACCTAATTAAATTTCAGTAGTATCCTATCACAAGTTGGTGGCACTGTAAATCTAAGTCAAATTCGAGGTTAGCAGGTTAGCTTTTCCGTCAGTCTGTGTCAAAACTGACGCGAAAGCTAACCTGATAACCTCAAATTTGACATAGACTTACAGTGCCACCAACATAATATTATTATAATGAAGTGTCAAATTAATTTGTCAGAAAATGGCTAATTTATTTAAGAACTTATCTTTCCGTATAAATTGTGCACATTTGTCTGCCTGACAGTAACTAAGACGACCGTCATGTTTTTTATCGATTGCTGTCATTGATAAAGCGTAAAATCATACTTCTTAAAATCAAATTTAGAAGGTTGCAAATTTAATTTTTTTTTCTTAATTTTTGGTCATGTGAACTATACGCAAAAATTACCTTAGCGTAAGTTAAAAGATGCGTTCTTTCAAATTCAGTAATGAAAAAAGGGGGTTGCCATTTCAAAAAAATCATCGATAACGTCATAACTCATACGTGGGACACCTTGTATGTATGCAGTTTATTTAAAAAAATGCTCAAATAAAAATAAAAATCAACGGGCCCAGGCGTTTTTTCCAAAAGTTGTTCCTTGAATTTTTAACGAATTTATCAGCTACTTTACGAAAGCACTGTATTTCATTTCAATTTAGTTTTTTTTAAATACATCTACATACGCTTTTTTATAAACAATTTAAATCAATTTTGATAAACATGTATGCACTGTTTTATTAACAATTCAATTTATTATTTGTAAATAGATCTAGTCTTTTTTATAAACAATTTACTTTTAATTTTGATAAACATGTATGCACTGTTTTATTAACAATTCAATTTATTTTTTGTAAATACATCTACGCTTTTTTATAAACAATTTAATTTAATTTTTGTAGTTACATGTCTTGCACTTTTTTATATTCAATAATAAACTTAGCACTGATTGAAGGTTTAGTTTCAAATACAGTAGATTTTATTTCTAACCTACACACCTCTGTATCTGCCTTTTCCAACAGATGTAATTTTATTTCAAGTATATTAAGGGTTTTTAGTCATTACTGCAATTTTTAAATAATTTCGTAGCGTACTGCCATCAAAGATAAATACAGAAAATTCAATAACAGCAGGATTACCAAAACTACTAAAAGTTCATTGAAAAACAACGGATAACGCGGAAAATTATGTCTGGTAACGTATTGCCTAATCGTTATTACGTAGCACATAAACGCGCATGAATTCAGTCTGGCAACCCTGCATATTCTGACACGAGTGGTGCCGATCGGTTTGTTTACATCTGGTTGACCTAAACTGCACGTTTACCTTAGCAGCCGTTAATAAGTACACCGTGCCGACCAATTATCAAAAGGAGGTGGAGTTTAGTGTTGGCGCTGAATTCAAAAAAAGATAATACATATACGTATAAGTACACAAACATTTAAATTATGTTCCGTTTGAAAGAAAAATCGAAGAAATTATCAAAGAGATCGTAAAGCTTATAAAGCAAAAATATGAAATATATAAAAAATTATGCATTTATTAATGTATTTAATATAAAAACACATGTAAAAAATGATAATTGAAATACTTATTGCTTTACGTTATCCCTTCTATACATACCACAAATTTGACATATGCATATGCGAATTTTGGAAGATATACGTTTTTCGACATCTAGTATACGGTTTTAAAAACTGAGGTTAACCAACTAGTACATAGGTAATTAAATCATGGAAAATGTTACAATGCCTTAACAAAACAGTTACATGTTCAATTTATAGACGAACTGTCGTTACTTGAAAGCTGCTTGTCTTTAGAAAATTATGTATTGACTTTATGAAACCAACTTAGACATGACTTACACTTTCCATGATGTACTTACTTGATTTAAAATAGATTTCCAATTTTTTGTTGGAATACTACCAGCATTATCGTGCTTAGACGTTTTTTGGGTTGCCTAGCTTCCAGTGTTGTTCTCATAAATTTTTGTAAATATTTCCAATGTTGTGCTTATCTAAATTATTCTACAAATGTTCACTGTTAACATTTCAAGTTTCCTAAATTTTATATTTAATTTTTTAGGATGATTGACACTGTTCAGCTTTTATATTATTAAGATTTCATATTTCAGTATTTTAAAATTGATAACAAGAGGTTAAAATTGGGTAAATATACAAGTTTAATTATTAGTGTTTACAATAAAATTTAAGTTAGTATGATTGCACGCCAAAATCTAAAATTTCAGTTAAATGATAGCTTTGCCTTCCCATAAACTACAAATAAACAAACATTTACACTAAAATAAGTCTATCCTTTAAATTGAATGCTGACAAATTGAACATCCACTACATATTGTTAAATAGATTAACATTTGTGATAATCATAAAAAAACTGATAAAATGATGTCATAAAATTCTAAATAATGAGAGGATTCCCCTTAGAATCTGAAATGTATTCCCATTTTTTATGTATTTATGAGCATTAATAAATTAATGTACAGTAAGCACATGAATGCTTACATTGATAAAATATAGAAGCAACGAATTAACAATTTGTGATATGTATAGAAGGAATAACGTAAAGCACTAAGTTCAATTACCATTTTTATATGCTTTTATATTAAATAAATTAACAATGCATAATTTTTTGTGTTTCATATTTTTGATTTATAAGCTTTACGATCTCTTTGATAATTTCTTGGATTTTTCTTTCAAACAGAATATAATTTAAATGTTTGTGTACTCTTATACGTAATTTTTTTTTAATTCGGCGCCATCGCTAAACTCCACCTCCGGCACAGTGTACTAATTAACTGCTGCTGTTTACCTTTAGCTCTTCTTGCTATATTACTGGTTCTAGGAACGGTAGTTCAAAGTGGGCGACGTACACTACAAGATTACCCTATTCTAAGACTTACATGAAATAACATGATATTTTAAGAAATAATTCGTTTAGAAAATGGGTTACCAAAAAAACAACATTGAATTTCTACACAACCAGGAACGGCTAAAGTTAGGTTAGGACAGCGTACCAACGTTGCCATCTCGTGCAGTGATGGATAAAGCGGGAAACTTAAACTTTCAAAGTAATATGTTTCAAATTACATTGATACGTATATTAACTCACAAATTTACCGTAACAGCAACTGTTATGATTACGCATAAATTCTCCAAAATTTACTAAATTATATTTACTTTAATTTTCTTTTAGAGAAGCCACATGCCAATATGCATTTGTTTAATAAATAAAAATCAGGTTATTTATACATTTTATATTTTTTATTAACAAAAGTTTAAAGATAATATAATTACTAATTTAAATAATTATTAATGTAAATATTAAAAGATAATATAAAATATGTTTTTCCCAATTATTCACTTATATAAATGATCATTTCCAGGATCCTTTGATACAATTTCTGAATGCGTGCCATATAAAGTTTCTGTAATAGGCCGAGTTTCTTCAATATTGGGTTTCCTACAGTTTCTGTTCTTATTTTGTTTATGTGTTGAATGAAAAGAGGCCTGTTTTCGAATTTTCTTATTAGCTGGCTCTCCAACATACTCTGTTTTCAAATAAAAGTTGTAATGCTAGCCCTCTCATAGGGCTTATTTAACCCGGGATTAGTCGCTAGATTTCGTTTTGCGTCGTTGGTCGCGCGTGAGCGTTTCTCTCACAGCTGATATTTTGAATGTATACGTGTGTTTTTTTCATAAATGGGAATTATTACTTTATAATCATAATGTGGCAATATCTGTTAACGTCATACCTTAAAATTAAAATAAAAAATTATTCATTGAATATACAAAACTTTATTTTTTACACCATGTGTAAATACAACTCAAATCGTTAAATTCAATTCCAAAAAAGATATAATACCACTAGCCGGTGCTTGACGAATAGGGTGGGGATTAAAAAAATTGGCGTGGCCGTACTTGTCATTGCACTAAAATGGCGAATTAATTTGTAAAAACATGAGGGAATCGCTCATGTAGCGACCAATGCCGGGTTAAAATCTTACACCTCGGATAGCTCAAAATAAGTCGGAGATAATTTTGGTTCCTCAGATATATGATAGTTTAACATACAAAAACACCATCGGGATACAATTAAACCATTTAATTTGTTTAGCTGTGATACACTTAGATATTTCAACATTAATTATTAACAAGAAATTACAATAAACTCGTGTAGACGGCTGGAGCTGATAACCGGCGTTCTTATCTCGGCGGTCGGCCAGGCATTGCAGGTGCGGTTGATAAGCGGCCCCGTTTCTGTCCCTTCGGAGTAGGTAGCTGGAAAAAATCGAATTAAACGGTCTGCCAATTATACAATAAAACATATCACGGTTCTGGAGATTTAACTGATAAGACGCGGGTGAAGCCCGGCGTACTGCCTCTAAATTAATTTAGGGACGTCTGGAGACGGAAAAACTAAAAACGCCGCATTGCGTTAATAAATATGACTTTAATTTTATAGTCCGAACGTGAGCTCAATGTGGCCGCTTTTCCTCCAAAGCCGGCCGGGAAATTTCGTGCGCTCGGACTATTTTTTAACTGGCGAATTCTGGGTTAATTAGTAATGACTTTAGTGAAGAGGATGCAATATTTAGCCACCAATTCAACTAAGTCCAGGTTTAATTAATAATGGCTTTAGTGAAGAGGATGCAATATTTAGCCACCAATTCAACTAAGGCCCGGGATAATTAATTACGGTAACAGGTCGGGATTCGGCTTTCAGGGAAATAAATGGTTCCGGGAGAATCTCTTCGACAGGAACAGGGATACGGGCAGGTGGAACTGGGAACTGGAACTGGGATGGAAGTCTTCGCTGGGGAAGTAAATTCGGATCTCTGTGTCTCTCTGGGAAAATCTGCTGGAATCTCGTTGGAATCTCCTTTTATGTGCCCTGGAAAAGTTCTCAAGTGGGTTATAGCGAGTGGGGATAGCGGCGCGCGACTCGACTCGGTACTTCCTTGTTATCTTTGGACGTGACGTCGGTCCCTGCGCGCTTATCATCTCGTGCATTGACATTACGGAAATTACGATAACGTGAGGTCGGACAAGGATCAAATTTAAATATTATATTAATATTCGGAAATACAAATTTGATCTGCAGGCAAACGTTACAAAGGTTTTTATTTCAATTTCACTAATGGATTTAGCACTTTTAAAAAAATTTGGAACTGCATTTATTGCCATTGACAGCACACATGGACTTACTGCCTATGCTTTTGAACTCACTACCATTTTAAGTGTAGATGAGTTTAATTAAAGGATGCCCTTAGCATTTATGTTTTCTAACAGGAAAAATTCTTATATCAATCAAGTTTTCTTTCAGAAAATAAGAGATAACGTGGGCATTATAAAAACTGACACTTTTACTGAAGCTTGGGTATAAGAGATAATTAACTCCTTACATAATCTTTAAGAATGTTTAAACGATACTTTAAACAATATTATAAAACTCCATATATTTGAGTTTCGCGCCAACTGTCGAGGCCCGAATGAATTATTGACGATTAGACTGTTCTTCGGCTCGTTCGTCTTTGTATCGTACTTGGGATTGGTCGATAAGTTGATCGACAGCGCATGATCTTTTTGGCGCATTGCCGGCATCGCATAGCGTCATAACCAATGCAACGGCTGTTTTTGTCTTTTGTGTTTGTTGCCGACCTGTGATTCCCTGTGATTTGTGCACTTCTGGTTTGCGTAATTGCTGTTTCTGCGTATAACATTTCTGATTACCAGCATCTAACGTGGTGAGTAGAATTATAAACTAACTTATACTTACCTTGTTGGCGTCCCACATGGTTACCTAAATCCTTGTAGTTATTAATAATGGCATACGTTGGCGTCGAATTTGATAATGATGGTGGCGTTTCGCTGTACGGCCGAAAGGCTGAGCCACTGCACAAAGAAAAGTGTGGTAGAGAACTCGCTCTCGAACGGCGACCCGTCAAACGTTTACACGGGTACTACGGGCGGTCAGCACCAAGCCCCGCGCATCGAGATACCCGGCACTTCGGTGTCGGGTACCGCGAGCGTGGTTGACCAGTTGCGGAAGGACTCGTAGTGGCAATGGTACCCAACATGCTGGGAAAGGGGCTCCCGTTTCGGCGGGAGCTAAAGGGTGGCGACTCCACAAGTCGTCAGAGGTTGGATAGGCCTCGACCGGACCGGTGCCGGATCAGCGGCATCGGTAGCGTCCCGCCTGAGTGACCGAAAGGTACGGAAGGCGGGGAACGTTATGCTTAATTGCTAGGTACGTCTAGCTTCACAAATGTGTGTCCATTCGGCTTGTATTGGCCACCGTAACAAACGACAAGAAAGTTCAACGATGTAGTACAGTCAGGATGAGACCCTCCTGATGACGGAAGTTTGAAATTGCTCAAGCTAAAGCCTACATTTTTTGTAACAGGTGTGTATTTAATTTATAATTCAAACTATTTGGTTACACATTCAATGTAAGTTGCATTTAGTTTTGTAACACTTGCGCTCTGTCAACGAATTTTTAGAAAGATTTCAGTCCATTGAACCACAAAAATAAGTAATTATTTTTACTACATATTCTACACAAATTACATGAAAGGCTATTAACTTGCTTACAGAATATTATTCTATATTAGCAGATTTGACATATGCATGTGCTCGAACATCAAAAATGAACCAAAATTAAATACAATAATAACAAAAGAACTAATAAATTAGTCATTAGTAAATTAGAATTTGATTTGAAAATGTTATGAATTTTTATATATCTTTTGAATGTTTTGTACTGTACGTTAAGTCTAAAATAAGTTTTAGTTATACTTTCATTGCACTTTCAATACACTTGTTTAATGCATCTACGTAATTTTTGTTAAAAGTTATACGTCAATGGTACGTCAATTTGACGTATTACGCGACGTGCGAGATTGGTCGTTAGCTGGCGTCATTAGGCAGTGACATTAACACGTCATATTGACGTTATTTGTACGTCATTTGTAGCCGTCGCAGCTGGTCAATGCTGACTAATAATTGACGTCATTTCGACGTCAGTGTGCCGCCTAGGAATGTGTCACACAACACCAATAACGATACACTCACCTGACAATCCTACCCGATGGAAGTATTCAAATCGTGAAAAAATCACCTTCCCAGATTTCTTTATGTCTTCACGTTGCAGGGACTTTAGATGACGAAAAAGATGCTTCAAAAATTCCATCTGCCTGTCTGTCCATTTGTTGGCGATATACTCAAAAACTATTTGTTGGAGAAACATGGTTACTCAATGTACCGAAACAGCTTTCCTAGAAGATATGGAAGACATCCCCCTCCTAACCCCAGAAGCAATGGAATGGCTCAATTCAAACGTCAGCACACTGAACCAATAGAAACAATATTCTTTATAAATAATTTATTTCCATACGAATAATCATATTATTATGGATGAGACGGCTGGGATATTGTGTTGTAATATCTATTAATTGATAATACTTGTTGGCTATGATTTAATTTACCCGGCACTTGCTGGTATTGTATTTTTAAATTTAAATTTAATTAATGACTATATCTCATGGGTTGGGTTGCTACATCCTGCCAATTTATGTTAATGTGTCCAATTGTTTTCTAATATAATAGATTTTACATAAGTTTTTCTGGTGTTTGTTGAATGCGATCCCTTCTACGCTGCCTATTTGACTAATGAGATAACATAGAACGGGGTTTTTAAAATTATGGGAAATATTCTCTCAATATCAAGTTATGGTGACCTAACCTCACATTTAAAAGACACAAACAAATCACAGAAGGCTTATATTGAACAATTGCGTCTGCTATAACTTATCGAAGCGATGCCTAGGTCATAAAACGTAAGTAAACAGCGCCACTAAAACAAAACGCGCACAAAAGGACGCCACCGAAAATTCACCTTTCAGTTAAAAAAAAACGTGAATCTGAGCTTGATATTCAGCTTCTTTTCGGCTTTTGTTGGACCCCCAGCAGGTCTCTCGAAAACCGGCTCCCCGTATTGTCGGTTAACCTGCATTTCAAGCCGTCTGCAACTTGCCAATGTAGTCCAATCGCTGCTCCCGGCTCCAATCTCCTTAATCTCCGTGCCCCCAGCTAGGACTCCGCTGTCATGTAGGAAGGTTTTGTCTACCCTGGGTTTTTAAGCCTTTGCTTCTTATTTGGACCTAGAACAACTTACCACCAAAGATACCAGCTAAACTCGACGCACACATCAACACTTTTTCCCATCTGCAGGGGCGCTAGAAATCAATGCAAATCTCTGCAACCTACCCATGACACTGTACTAATGTGAAAACACATTGTAAAATTGGATCAATTGGTATTTTTTATCTTTTTACTTCGTTTTTTGTAGGAAGCAAAGCACACCCACAAGATTAGCTTCTGCCCCCCAATTGTTATATTGTTTCTTTGTTTACATTCTGTTATTATAGAGACAAGGCTTGCTATGATTACAGTTTCATATTCAAGTCAAGAATTGACGGCCATGCTGGCATAAAACTAATAAATTGTAATACTTAATTAATTTTATTCAATTTTGCCTTATAAACATTCGTTTATTTACGTCAAATCACGCCATTAAAACAGTTGTTTATTTTGTTTATTTAAGCAGAGCATTATAATTTTATAAGCCGTGGATTAAAAATTTTAATCCACTGTTTTAAAATTATTAGATACAATATTTTTTACAAAGTGCATAAAATTACAATCAAAATCATTATCGCATTAGGTTATGTATATCTTCTATCGGTGTTTGAGAAACAATAAAAATATTGCAGTTTGGTACGCTCCCGCATTGAAAGTTCACATTTCCATAGCTGGGTGTAGAGACTGGACTTGCACTAGGGGCAACACATGATTTAGGTTCAATAGTTAGGTTAACAGTAGGCAGGGTTAAAATAGAGCTTCTTTCGGCAGTCGTGCTGGTACTACTTGCACTAGATGTAGATGATTTCGATTCCATCTTTGATTTAGCAGGGGCTAGGATTCATGTAGAGCTTGCTCCGAAAATTTTTTCGCAGGTTTGGATCTTCTTTTCGACGGAATCCGCTATATAATTCTCTGGCACTGTACTCGAGGACCACCCACCATGTTTCTTAAGCTCCAAGAGGTCCGCGCCACCATCCAGCAGAAATGAAGCGGAGGTACGCCGGAATGCATGGCCAGTAAATAATTCCGGTTCTGAAATACCCAGAAACGTCGCAATAACACTAGGGAGTTTTCGAATTTTGTTTTCTCCGACGGGTTGAACTGTGCATTTTCCATTCTGATAATTTATAAAAAGTCGCCTGTGCATCATTTTTGCTCGTCGTAGCTTCATATACTTTCTATAGACGTCTAGGGCATTTATAGCTGTCTCATTGATGATTGTAAATGTTCGAGCTTTATTGGTCTTCGTATCTGGTAATGTAACAACACTGCCTCTGTCGTCCACGTCGTCAGTTTTCATTTTGTCCAGTTCTCAAATGCGACAACCGCCAGCAATACCCATAATAAGTATAGTCTGCAATGTAATTTTACAATTACAAGGAAGAAAAGAGATCAATAATGCTAACCTTTGCAAGTAAATACTTCTCGTACCGTGAAGTACGAATGAACCTCAAAATTTCGTCACTGCTAAGAACTTTCGACTTCTTGAGCTTAAAGCCCCTTGCGTTTTGCTTTAGAAAAGCTTTCACTTACGGAAATCTACATTAAAAATAGATAAACAGGTATTATGTCGATTCTATACACAATATTCCCACTCACCTTCCTATGTCAATATTCTCAAATGCCGTCAGGCAGGCTTTTAGCATAGAGCAATAACTCCATACCGACGATGGTTTGATTGTCTTAGATTGCTTCGAAATATAATTTAGTATCACCCTTTCCGTAACTCCATCTGCTTTTTTCTTCATTCGCCAGTCGCAAAATTTCTGGTACACGTTCTTGTACAAACCCTTCGATTTTCGAGGAAGCAGTTGTTCCATTATAGCATCGTCATCATCCAAAGCCTCTCCCGGATCAGAGAAAACGTCATAATTCATTTCTTTGCACAAATTATCCATTTCTTTTTGCAGAAAACACTTCGACGCACGGTAGAATAGTTATTTTTCAATTTTTCCTTCGTCGCTCGCGCTATTAAACTGACACCTCATTAAACATTCATTTTAAACGCTTGTATAATAAATAACTATTAAACGTGTTTGTGACCTTTTAATATGTAACCTGGCGACAGGAACTCTAGCTTTACATTAGTGTGTATAAAATAACATGCAAGCTTTGTTTACCTGCTTTAATTGTAAATTCGAAATCTTGTCACATGTTTTTGTAATGGATGTACCTTTTTGGTTCTTCGCCTCAAGTTGTTAGGTCTTGAAAATGATTCAAAGATACGTAATGGACACTACTGATATTTTATTAACTGTAGTAACCAACACACTTTATCACTTTTAAAGATTTTTTTTATAATTAAGTCTTGTAGCTACTTGCACCGTTCAACACAACAATATCAAAAGTGTTTAGTTGGTTTAGATGTACCATGTAAATAGTAAATAAATAAATATTCAAAGATATATTATTTATTATATTCATAATATACAACATATTAAGGTAGGTATAATAAAATAAGTAAAAGTACCAATAATATTACACTCTGCCTTCATCAGCACCAGTTTTTCAAATAAATCGTCAGAAGTCGCATTCCTTCTGGACTATTTATAACTGAGGCAACCGAAAAAAGTCTTTCAGCTGGTGCTGAGGAGGCAAATCTGTGTTGTATCTTAAAAATATGAGTTTCTTTACGGACATTCATTTAGTATATTTACTTTAAATCTTTCTTTTATCTTCAAAATAACGAAGTAATTCGAGTTCTATTTTGCTTTTAAGGTCTATTTCTTTGTTTATAGTTGATGTATAAACAAATATTTGATGACGTGCACCGTTTGTTTCCTTGATTTTACTATAGAGGGTTTCTTAAAACCAACAAAATATTCGTCTTCTGCTGCATTTGGATTGTCTGAATCTTACTTTACATCTTGATTTATTTATATGTTCAATATTGGAATTTGCAAACATATTTGAGGCTGCCGTAATTAATAATGTTTGTATGTCTTTTAAACTATCATTGCTGCTTTCTGAACCCGCTACAAAAGTACTATGCCATCTAAGTTTTATAGATGGCATTGTTACAGAAGTTAGTATAGCTGCTTTAGATTCTTCTAAATGAGCTAAACAAACAGGTTATTGTTCCCTTTTTCGAACCTATAATGATACATTTTTGTTGTTCATATAAAAGAATTGTTCACTCCACCGAGCGACTACTAACTGTATTCATATTGTCTCTATAGGCAGACAATGTGTTACTTCTGTCACCATTTTTGTAACCTAGAAACTGATTTCTACTCCCGGTCGTGGAAAATAGATGTTTATGCATTAAGGGAGATATGAATATGTTTTTTCCCTGGGGTTGACGTCTGTAAGTCAACCGAAAGTAAAGAACATGAATATCTCCCGTGGTGCATACAATATTTTATCTACTAGCATATGCGTAAAAATAGTATGAAATTTCAAAATGTCATAATGACATTTAAAATTGGAATATGTAAGTAACATCAAGAATTGCCTCATTGTATGGTTGCTAAGACGTTAATCGTAGTTGCATTGTTACCATGAGTTTGAGGGAGAAATAATTTGACAAGTCCCTTGGGAATTATTAAGAGTAGCTTTTCATATTTTGTTTCTATGACGAAAATGTACAATATCATGTTGCTAGTAGATAAATATAATTTCGAACATGAAGAAATGTCGAATTTTTTTTTTGCTAGATTTTGTAATGATATTCGAAAAAACAGTACGTTGAATATGTTAGAAAAGTGATTCTTCCATGTTCGTGTAAAATTAATCCGCTCGCTTTGCTGCTCGTAAATTAATTGTTGAAAAATTCTCACTTTTCTTAACTTATGGAACATACTACTATAAAATATGTCTAACTCCCTAATGTGAGGCTGAATGACGAAAATATTTATCTTACCTAAGTCTACAGTCTACATTGTTTGACAGCAAAATTCGACTTAGATTTTATAAACACATGATATTCAATTGACGCAACTTGAGCATTTTTTTGTTGACTCACTGCGAAAAAATTTTTTACCCCTTTATCCGAAAGTAACATTTTCTGTCGCCAATTAGGAGATTCCCGAAAATATACGTTTGGCTCCCTGGTCGGTTTGCAATGGCAGAGGGAGGGAATGTAATATATTGACTCCCGTTGTCATTATTTATTTATTTTAGAAAGTAGCCAACAGATCAACCAATTACAGGCTACTATTAAACCAAATATACATAATCTGCACAATACATACAGAAAGTTATTAACTAGTTAGATTGTATGGTAGTGGCAAGTAAACAACTAAGAATGAGTACTACAGACGAAAAACACCTATAACTATAGTTGACATAAATATTAGATAGCAATATTACAAACTTGTAAATTAAGAAAAATAAAAAAAAGATCTATATATTAACTAGTTGCTAAAGTACTTGCAAAACAAAATAAAGAACAAATCAATTATTATAAATTCTAAAAATAGTAATTTATTATACAAGACGATAAAGTTAAATTTTATCGACGAGTGAATCGTTTAACGTTGAGACGAAGTCGAGACGTTAATGATTCAAGAGTGGATAGAAATAACTTTATCGTCGCGTATAATACATTTTTTTTCTATAGCAAGAACTTTGACAATTTCAAAAGAAAATAAGGACAGTCAATCACATTTCAAAATGTCACTAGCTAGATTGGGTTGCTACGATAATACGAAGCTGTCATATATAATTTAAACAAAAGTTAGAAAATTAAATTACTTTATCTATCCTTGATGTTAAAGTTCTATTTTATCTACCCTTGCTGTTAAAGTAACGATTGACCATTTGTTTTGAGTTGATAACAGCACACTTTAACATGTGCTATAGAAAAAAAATATAAATAGCTTGCGTTGTTACAAATCGAACACATACGCAACATTGGCGAATTATAGGCATAATTCGTTCTGTAATTCGAGATTGAAAAAACAAAGGTATTCTTAGAGTTGTGTGAGGGTACATGAAAATGCAGCTCCGATAAAAGGGTATCACAATCTACAGCCGATCTAACTAATTTGAATATAAATATGCATGACTGCAAAGCTCTTCTTTGTTCAAAACTTAAGAAATTAGACTCTTTAGGGAGGATAGACCCCATGCATTTTGAAATATAAGAAGCGTAAGGTAAATTATTTCAATATTCCCGTTTGGCAACTATTAAAACATCCTCTTGATTGTTTTTAGGATGACGTCCAGTGGCGTAGCTAGCAGTCATGGGGCCCCGGGGCAAAAAAAATTACACCCCCCCTAACCTCACTCGAAAATTAAAATGTGTTGGAAGAAAAAAAATCATATCAAATATTTAAGAAAACCAAAAAAAAAACAGTTTAAACCTACTAGCTACTTAAACAAATAATTGATAGTTAACAATAATTGCAAACAAAAAACTTAATATTCTGTAACACAATACTGCAGAAGAATCCTCTTAAACTACTAGTTGGTACGATTTTTGGCTTGTTAAACATTAAACAGAAATATTTCGCAGAACTATAGTACATTGTAAAAAATAATATTTGGTACATATATCATGATATAAGAAAAATAATTCAAAAGTCTCATTTTCTGGCTTTGCTGTTAGCATATTCATTCATAATCTCATTTAGATCGAGTTTTACAGCATCTTCATTTTCTATAGACAATAGAGTAAGACCACTTAATCGATCTTGGCCTGTAGTAGATCTGAGGTAATCTTTAATAATTTTCAGCTTGCGGAAAGACCTTTCAACAATAGCAGTTGTGACAGGCAACGTGAAAAATAAGAGGAAGAATAGTTAATCTTCAGTTAAGTCGCTTTCAAGTACGCTGTCACGGATGTTTGTACGAAGTTGTCAACCTTGGTCCGTCGATGGTAACATAAATAGGCTCGGCCGAGCTCAGCCTGGGTCGTAGGCTAATATGGACTTTCCTCTTCTGGACCAGCTGGAAAGTCCTGGGCGCCAGGATCCTAAAACTTTATTTCCGAGCCTGGAGTCTCTGATGCATCGGATACCAAAATGCTCACGCTACCGGAACCAAAATAAAACCACTCGATACAACAAAACCATTTATTCCAATACCCTCGGCGTTCGTCCCAAATCACAATCACAGTAACAGACGAAACTAAATTAAACCTTAGCGGGGTATGACGTATGCGCTACCTAAAGAAACATCGGCGAATAGGTACATATGAGTATTCCCCACATTCGTTAATACACATGAATATATATACAAACCCTAAACCTAATCAAAATACAAATGAATTCGGTATGTTTAACTCAGACCAACAGCTCGCAGCAAGCTGAAATATGAAAACTGAGGTACGCGATTTATCTTTATGCTCACGCGGTTATCGGCAACAAATCATCGTGAAAATTAGTTTAACTACACAATTTTGGATCGACGTCATCGAGCTCTATTAGCTATGCGTTACTCAGAGGCTAAACGGTAGCCTGATTACATAATCTGAGAATACGAGCAGGTTTTAAAATATACCGCTGGGTGGGATGCGACTCATGTACATGATTCGATTACCGTACGCGGTTCCTGGTTTGATTTTGAACAAGCGATCGTAAGCTAACCTAATAGAGGACTCAACCAAACGATATCTCGCGCAAACCTTGGGCCGAACGGTTATCTAACAAACCCTGGAGCGAGCTAATTGGTTTCACAATTATACTAGGTAATTAACTAATTCACTTGAGATAACTGCGCGTTCACCATTCTAATAGGCGATTCTCATAGGATACGACTGTGATGTTACACCAAACGTTGCGCAGAATGCTACGGCTCCAATCGCGTCCTCGTTGATCAATGCGGTGCGATGGTAAAAAAAAACAAAGAGCGATCTGACCTTATCTTCGGTGCGCGGGCGATCCAATTCCGAGGTCGGCAGTTGCTACAGATCTCGATAAGTCGGAGCTCCCCACGTGCTGCAACCCTGGAGGTTAGGGGATGAACCAGTGGATCGAGGAGCAGATCACGCTATCGGTCAGATGGGCCAAACGCAGGACTAATTTGTGCGAGCTCAACAGGATACAAGACCCAAAAGTAACAATTAAAAGCCCTGAAAATCGACAATAAAATTACCCAAAACGTCCAACGAAACCTCGTGCTCATACGTACTAAGTTGTTGGGCGGCTTCTTGTACGATTTTAATATTCAGACTTCCCCTCGTTCTCCCAAATTGTTTAGTTCAGCAACGTAACTAAATCCAGTCGAAACTGTGTCTTATATTGCGAATAACAAATCTTCACTATATTCCAAATCATCACAATATAAATAGGCTATTTTGCGAAGTAGATCCCAAATTTTGGCACTAATAAATCTCCACAAAATAACTTAACGTGCCTCGCAAACTTTTCAGGCGAACAGTTGAAATCAAAATCCCAATTCTTCGAGCTTCGCGGAAAATCCCAGCCGAGTTATCGCAAGCCACCTGCGCGCGAGACCATCGGTCGCGCTTGCATATTCGATAAGCGCAAAATGCGACGGAGAAATTAAAATCAATTACCTAATCGACTTTAATTGTTATAAACTCCCCCCTTCCTTGGCAGGCTGGAAATTTCGGAGGAATGAACAGCCGAACGCATAAGTGATGAAATAGACTCACAAATCCAAAACTCGAGGGAAACACACAAAAAAACTTCTAGAATACTCCCTGAACACCAGCACACACAAAAAAAATAAATTCCCCCGTACCGAATTTAGGTGAAAGGGAACGGAACCAGAGAGAACGACCGCACGAGCGCAGCCCCGAGTTCAGGCACCCAGACCAGTCTTCGCAGCTGGATCTTAAAGGCGCGCCGGCGACTAATCTGATGAAAATCCCTCACAAGGGACAACGCTCCCCCAAACGCTCCCCCCAGCCCCCAACCACAGACACAAGGCCGAAAAATCCCACCCCGTGCTCAGAAGAAGAGCTCAAAAATCCCCAAAATAGAGAGCGTAGGTGTTCGTCACGAACGAAGATGAAAAGTCCGCCAACAGCATCCCTACCGACCTACCCTACATGCAATATGCGTAGATGTTCGTTGCATAAGGAAAAGTGACCACCTTCATCATCCCAACCAACCGACCCAAAACAAAAAACCCTCAATCCAAACACCTATACACTAATCAAAACCTAATCACGCCAAAACGTTATAATAAAAAAAAACTCGAGGATAGAGAATAGAATGGACAATAGAAAATTCGACTACGGGGAATCATACACAGGCTTCAAATCCTGAACATGCCAAACGCCACTGTCCAATTCTTCTTCATCTCTGAGCTGATACGTATTTAGCCCAAGCCTCTGATGAACGATAAATGGCCCTAAGTACTTTGGTCCAAGTTTGGCATTATAGTATTCCGTAGCGTTAGATAGACTTTTATTCTTACGCCAGACGCGTTGTCCCGGAACATATTCTACAGGACGTCTTCTGAGATCATAAGTTCGTTTGTTTCGCTCGTAAGCGCCTTGTAGCTTTTTCATGAGGTCTTCATACATGGTCTGAAATCCTCGCTTCCTACGCTGAATTTCATTTACGAAAGGTACCTCTCGTTCATCTTCTTCATTTAGTTGATGTTGATGCTCTTTCCCGCTAATCTTGTGCTCTTTCCCAAAGTTTACATAATAAGGCGTGTATCCAGTAACTTCGTGTTTGGAGGTACGAATAGCACAACCGATAGATGCTAGATGTTCATCCCAATGCCGTTGATTATCTCGGATATACGACGACAGCATAGTTTTCACGACGCGATTCACTCTTTCCGTCGGGTCCGCTTTTGGGTAATACAGAGCTGTAAAAGAAATTGTTACATGATAATTGTCGCAGAGACGTTGAAATTCCTTGCTCTTCATTTGAACTCCGTTGTCGCAAATTATATACTGAGGTACTCCATATACTAAAAAGATTCCTTCTTCTACACTTTTAACTAAGGCTTTCGCTGTAGCGGAACGAAGTGGAAACATCACTACATATTTGCTGAAATAATCAGTTACAACCAATATATGAGTATACCCTCGGGTTGACCTAGGTAACGGGCCCATGAAATCTAAACTAATTAGCTGCCACGGTTCAGTAACGGGAGGTCGGGTTCCCATTAAACCTGCAGGAGCCTTTTGTTCCGGTTTGTGTTCAGCACAAATCCTGCATGACTTCACATATCGTATAACATCAGCTCTCATCTGCGGCCAGTAATGTTTGCTTCGGATTTTCCAAAATGTTTTGTAGATACCAACGTGTCCCGAAGTAGGGTGGTCATGACAGCGTCGGAGTAGTTCAGACCTTTCGTCTTTTGGAATCACACGTTTCCAATAGTCCGACTCTTTACTTAAATCAGGTATTTTGCACTTGGTATATTTGAAAAGAATTCCGTTATCGAGTCTCCAAGATGGAAATGCTTCTGGGTTCATTGAGACCTTTTGAATCATTTTGGTATACCACCGGTCTTTGAAGCGAGGTTGATCTTCGACGTCGACCTGTACGGTGTCAACGGGAACGGGCACGGATCTGGAAAGAAAATCCGGTACCACGTGTTCTCTACCTTTCCTATGGATCATATCGAAATCGTAGGGTTGCAGACGAAGCGCCCACCTAGCCAATCTGCCTTGCGGGTCTTTAAGGCGATTAAGCCATAGCAAACTATGATGGTCGGTAACGACAGTAAAGCGCACCCCTTCTAAGTAATGACGGAGTTTTTCGACCGCCCATATTACTGCCAAACATTCTCGTTCAGTGGTAGAATAGTTGCGTTCTTGGCGTGTGAGACTAAGGGATAGGAAACAAATGACTTTATCGACTTCTTCGTGCTTCTGGACTAGAACAGCTCCAATACCATACGCAGAAGCGTCTGTTTGAAGTATAAACGGACTATCAAAATCTGGACAGCTAAGAACAGGGGCTGTAACTAACTGTTCTTTAATTTTCGTAAAAGCCTCATTACACTCCGGGGTCCAATTCCAACGTATATTTTTCTTCATTAAGTTAGTTAATGGCGAGATGATAGAGGCGAAATTGGGTACAAAGCGGCGATACCACGAAGCCATGCCAATAAATCTTCTTACTTCTGCAATGTTCTTCGGTGAAAGTATTTTCAAAATTGCTTCCACCTTTTCGAGATCAGGGCGTAACCCATATCGATCAACAACATAACCCAGATACTTTAATTGAGGCCTACAAAATTGACACTTATCAACATTGACAATAAGCTTAGCTCGACTCAGGCGATCCAGAACTGTTTCCAAAGTTCGAAGATGGTTTTCAAAATTCTGCGATACAATGATAATATCATCAAGGTAAACCATGACCGACGGCTGTAAATCAGCACCTAGAGCGGTGTCGATAATCCTCTGCCAAGTGGCACCAGCGTTCGATAAACCGAAAGGCATCCTCTTAAAATGGTACAAACCGCGACCAGGGACAGTAAAAGCTGTACATTCTCTAGAAGAAGGCGACAGCGGTACTTGCCAATATGCGGATTTAATATCTAAGCTAGTCAAATATACAGCATCCCGCAGTTTGTCTAGTATAGCCGATACATATGGCAAGGGATACGCGTCCTTTTTAGTAACTGCATTAAGTTGCCTGAAATCTATACAAAACCTGTACGTATCGTCCTTCTTTCGAACTAAACACACGGGCGAAGACCACGCATTCTTCGACGGTTCGATAACATCTAGTTGAAGCATGTTTTCTAATTCGGCGTCTATTATCTTCTGTTTATACGGCGAGACTGGATAATATCTCTGCTTCATTGGCTTAGCTCCTGGAAGCAGCTCAATTTCATGTTGTCCTATATTAGTACAACCAACCGTAGTCGTCGGGTGCTTTAACTTTTCGTCTATGAGCCGGTCCAACATACCCTTTTGCTCGGGAGTTAAAAGATTTCTCATCCTGTATACTAGAAACGCTATGTTGCGGTTGTTCTGATGAAAACTGCCAAATATTTTGTCTAAGATCAGGTATAATGTCCATGGCTAACCAAAAATCTACACCAAATATTAAAGTTTGGGGAATACTGGGAATTACCAAAACGTCTAAAATTCGAACCTTTCCTTCAAGAACCATGGGTGTCGAAATAACACCGATACTAAAACATCGCTGACCATTGGCCATGGTACATCTTGACTCCTGAAAACGCAATTTCAAACCTAGGTCATTCAAAATTTTCAAACCGGGACCTCCAACTACCGTGCGACCGGCGCCCGAATCTAATAAACCTAAAATTTTATAACCTAATATAGCAACTTCCAAATAAGGACGCTGATCACCTTGAGCTTGACAAAGCACGTAATCCAAAAGAATATTTTGTCGATCATTTGAAGATAAAGTTGATTTGGTCGTCGAATAAGAAGCGGAGACAACCTTACGACCGGTCAGTTTCTCCGACACAAGTTTCCCGAATTGGTACAATCTGGACAATTTCTGGAAGTAAACCCGTGTTTACCGCAACGGTAGCATAACAACCGCTTAGATTCGGAGCAATTGCGTACTGTATGGCCGATCTTCTGACAATTCCAGCAAGTGCGGGTAGCAACAGCAGAAACAGCACGCGACGGCAAATCTTCAGTATGGGAACTGGATACGTTTCTAGAAAAATTTGAATCGATAGCCGCTAAACGATGGGGCTTCTTGGATTTCTGATAAGCGAGACCTGGCTCTAAGGTATGATAGGTACATGGAGGAGGTTGCCGAAATCTACTCGAGCGGGTATATGCGTCTTCGATCGATTTACATATACGAGTCAACTCTTCTATTGTTTTGGTAGTCTGTAAAGCCAATTGAGTTTGCTGAAACGGTTGTAAGTTCCTTCGAATTAAATTGACGCGAGTGGCTTCCGTTGGGGAAGTGGGTAAACGCCTAAACAAATTTTCCATGACGGCTATATAAACCGCTACAGGTTCTTCAGTTCCTTGAGTACGACATCGGATCTCTTCCCAAAGACTTTCTTCGTAGTCACAAGGTAAGAACGCTTCTTTCAATCGAATCACCAACTCGTCCCAATTACTAACTGAATTTCGAACGGAACGATACCAGATTAAAGCGTGTCCCGTAAACAGTTCAACGGCAGCCGTATACAATTGCTGTTTGGTAACACCTCGGGCATTCCTTACTTCGTCTAGTCTTTCCAGAAAATCGCATAGTCCAGCTTCTCCATCATAGCGGATGTTCCATTTATTAATGGCAAGATGATTAGAAATCAGGGATGATGAAGTTTGAGGTATCATTGTGCTACTGAACACTGACGAGCGACGAACAGTAGCCGGTTGCGAAGGAGCGGAACCAATATTAAGCTTCCGAAGGCAGTTTCAATGTCTTCCACACCTGAATGAGGAGGGGTGGCGAAACGAACATGTGAACTTGATGGATATTCTTCTCCTGGTGCTGAGTCTTGCCTCTGAGCACCGTTGTCCACGCTAACAGGTTCAAGTTCAATTAAGTTCGCGTCTTCGGTTGCACGCAACGCTGTATTAACGATTTTTGATTCCAAATCGTCCAAAAGCATGAGGTACTTATTCACTAATGCATCTCTTCTAGTGAGAGTGACTTCATCGTTGCTCTGGATGCGTTCTAAACGTCCATGTAAATGTAGCAGTCTTGTGCGAATCCGCTTATAATCGTTCGTGGCAATTCCATCCTCGAATGTCGGTATTTCGGCTTCAAACAAGTTCAGTTTTGCTTGACATATACGTAACTCTTCGTCCACGTCCATCTCCAAATTGGGAAACGTAGCATTTATCGAAGTCTCGAGGTTGAAACGAGCCCTAAGTAACTTACGCTTGTCGTGCACATTGCCCTGAAAAACTATGCCCCGAATACGTAGTTCGTAATCAAGTTCATCCACCAATAGTCTATTAATCTCCATGCTATTTACTAAAACTGATAAAACAACTACCCTATAAACTAATCAACGCCACTGCTATACGATCAAAGACAAAAAAAAAGAAAAAAAGAGCCAAGCTAAACAAATAAAAGGCGCTGCTACAAGTATAACAACCCCAGCGAAGACCTTTTCTTCGAATTGACAGGAAGCTGTAAGAGAAAAAAAGAACGCAAAAGAAAAACGCTAAAGCAAAGTAACTGCAAGAAAAAAACAACTGCGAAGGGATGGCTGCGTCGAGGCCCTGCACGTTGGGCGTCAAAATTTATGTCACGGATGTTTGTACGAAGTTGTCAACCTTGGTCCGTCGATGGTAACATAAATAGGCTCGGCCGAGCTCAGCCTGGGTCGTAGGCTAATATGGACTTTCCTCTTCTGGACCAGCTGGAAAGTCCTGGGCGCCAGGATCCTAAAACTTTATTTCCGAGCCTGGAGTCTCTGATGCATCGGATACCAAAATGCTCACGCTACCGGAACCAAAATAAAACCACTCGATACAACAAAACCATTTATTCCAATACCCTCGGCGTTCGTCCCAAATCACAATCACAGTAACAGACGAAACTAAATTAAACCTTAGCGGGGTATGACGTATGCGCTACCTAAAGAAACATCGGCGAATAGGTACATATGAGTATTCCCCACATTCGTTAATACACATGAATATATATACAAACCCTAAACCTAATCAAAATACAAATGAATTCGGTATGTTTAACTCAGACCAACAGCTCGCAGCAAGCTGAAATATGAAAACTGAGGTACGCGATTTATCTTTATGCTCACGCGGTTATCGGCAACAAATCATCGTGAAAATTAGTTTAACTACACAATTTTGGATCGACGTCATCGAGCTCTATTAGCTATGCGTTACTCAGAGGCTAAACGGTAGCCTGATTACATAATCTGAGAATACGAGCAGGTTTTAAAATATACCGCTGGGTGGGATGCGACTCATGTACATGATTCGATTACCGTACGCGGTTCCTGGTTTGATTTTGATCAAGCGATCGTAAGCTAACCTAATAGAGGACTCAACCAAACGATAGCTCGCGTAAACCTTGGGCCGAACGGTTATCTAACAAACCCTGGAGCGAGCTAATTGGTTTCACAATTATACTAGGTAATTAACTAATTCACTTGAGATAACTGCGCGTTCACCATTCTAATAGGCGATTCTCATAGGATACGACTGTGATGTTACACCAAACGTTGCGCAGAATGCTACGGCTCCAATCGCGTCCTCGTTGATCAATGCGGTGCGATGGTAAAAAAAAACAAAGAGCGATCTGACCTTATCTTCGGTGCGCGGGCGATCCAATTCCGAGGTCGGCAGTTGCTACAGATCTCGATAAGTCGGAGCTCCCCACGTGCTGCAACCCTGGAGGTTAGGGGATGAACCCATTAGCGTAACTAGCGGGGGGGCCAGGGGGGCCAGGCCCTCCCCAGACTGCCGTTTGGCCCACCCCAGAAAAATAGAAGTTAAATACATTTAAAAATTTGCTTTTTTATTTACCTATTTAAACTAAGGGGGTTGTTATTGACCCTCACACGTTTTTAAATTCTTTGGTTTTATTACCTTTTTTGGCTTAAAAAGCATAGTATGAATGCCATATGTTGGACGAATAGCTCTAGTCAATAATAATATGAAAGAGAAAACATTATTAGTGCACAAATGCAGTTGAGTTTTGCTAATACTTAACGTTGAAAGGACTGTTTTCGTCTGAATATTTGTTTTTAGTTTCTCTTATGTTTTCTATAAATAAAGAGTCAATTTATGTGCATAGAAAAAGACAACTGCAATTATTTCATTTGCGGGTAAGTACAATGAGCTGGAAACTTGAGTGCATCACCAACTATTCCTTGTGCACATATAGCTACCTATTATAGGCTCATCCAGTTCAGACTTACGGTGACTTGCTACTTGGACATTTGCCTTGCTTAAAGAGTTCAGTTTATCGCTTTGAAGAGTACGATCCAGAATTTTATGTTTAATAGTGTTTCATGTAGTAAAAATAATTTTGGGTGCTTGAATTTTCAGTTTCCAGCCCAAGATAGAACAAAGAGAAATGGCAATAACAATTAAGAGGATATTGATGTTTTCAAGAAAGTATTTGCCTTGACCATACGGATAATAAAATGAAAATTATGTAAATGGAAACCAAGTGATGTTTTCCAATAAAATCTGTTACTCATGGATTAGTATTTTTTACCGTTAACCTCACTGATTTGCAAGATGTAATCTATACGTTTTTATGTTGTTGATGAACCGAGAAATAATTTATTGATATGCTACTTAAAAATATAGTATTACGAGGGTAGTACCCATAATTTCTGCAAACCAATAGATCAAGTACACCATGGAAATCAAAATTGCCATGAAACAAATGTTTGTTGGTTTTTAGATTAACAGTTCAAATTTAGTTTTCATAATTGCACCATTTATTATACAGTTAATTTTGAAATTAGTGTTGTGCAGCAAAAATGAATTTAACGAGAGAAAATTTTTGAGCCATTATTTACTATACCTTTATAAATCCCATCTCCCAACAAAAGCTTTACATGACTTCGTGTTACTTTTGGTGACCAAGCGCCTTCGCATTGCTGGTTTAATGAATTTAAATTTTAACGATTTTTAGTTAGCGATGATTTTCGCGAAGGAGGACCAATTTCAGTTCGTTAAATTAACATAGAGGCTGTGAATGATTCAGGAGTCACATATAGAATTATTAAAAACATCTTGGACATTGGCATGACTGCAATAAACAAGATTTTACATAATCATTTGGGTGTAATAAAAGTATGTTGTGGATGGATACCACACAGTTTAACAGAAACACAACAACAGCATGTGGAATGGTATAAGAAATATGATGAAGGTAGATCTAAAGCAGTTTACATTATAACTGGTGACAAAAGCTGGATATATGCATTTGAACCCGAATCTAAGCGGCAGTCTGCACAATGAGTGTTTCCAACAGATCTTAACCTAGTTTTAGTGAAGCTATCTCGAAGAGTTCGTAAAAAAAAATGATTACTTGCTTCCTTTCATAGGACCTATCACAACTGTTGTGCTTGAAAATAAATGTACGGTTACCGCAGAATAGCACACAACAGTATGACTGCCAGACGTTATTCAAAAAGCTGGGTTAGGGTACTAAGAAGTGAGATCTTTCTGCGCCATAACAATGCTTCTAGTAATACCGCACATCAAACAAAATAATGTTTATTAGAGACTTCCGGGTTAATATTGCTAAGTTATTTTCATACCGTCCCGACCTAGCACCTTCCGATTACTTTCTATTTCCTCAATTACAGGATAAAATGCGTGGTGTGCGATTTGGAACTCTCAAAAATGCCGTGGAAAGCTTCAAAAACTTTGTTTCTCAAGTGACTCAAGAAGAGTGGAATTTGTTTTGAAAATTGGTGTTACCGAATGCGTACATGTTTCGAGTTTAAGGGCAAACATTTTGTGAAACAATAATAAAAACAAATGTTGACTACACATCTTTGTTTTATTAGATTGCAGAAATGTATGGGGTTATCTTCGTATAACAGCGTCAAAAAACAAGCAAATAAATTTATCCGAAAAAGTTATATATGTACGTAAATTCATGTCTTCATAGGTATAGACGATGGTTGATTGGGGGCCTGGCCCTCCCCAGCCAAAAATCCTAGTTACGCCAATGGATGAACCAGTGGATCGAGGAGCAGATCACGCTATCGGTCAGATGGGCCAAACGCAGGACTAATTTGTGCGAGCTCAACAGGATACAAGACCCAAAAGTAACAATTAAAAGCCCTGAAAATCGACAATAAAATTACCCAAAACGTCCAACGAAACCTCGTGCTCATACGTACTAAGTTGTTGGGCGGCTTCTTGTACGATTTTAATATTCAGACTTCCCCTCGTTCTCCCAAATTGTTTAGTTCAGCAACGTAACTAAATCCAGTCGAAACTGTGTCTTATATTGCGAATAACAAATCTTCACTATATTCCAAATCATCACAATATAAATAGGCTATTTTGCGAAGTAGATCCCAAATTTTGGCACTAATAAATCTCCACAAAATAACTTAACGTGCCTCGCAAACTTTTCAGGCGAACAGTTGAAATCAAAATCCCAATTCTTCGAGCTTCGCGGAAAATCCCAGCCGAGTTATCGCAAGCCACCTGCGCGCGAGACCATCGGTCGCGCTTGCATATTCGATAAGCGCAAAATGCGACGGAGAAATTAAAATCAATTACCTAATCGACTTTAATTGTTATAAAGCCATAGTTGTTTAAGATTAGATCAAAATAATCTCTAACTGCTAAGTCGTCTCTTCAGTCACCCTTAACAATATTTATTAAATTAATGTATTGAGCTGTAAGTTTATTCGCATCAAATATTTTAGAATATTTTTAAGAAATATTTCTACATTTACTAATAATTTCATTTTCGTCACAATTTAATACAATTTTTGGAACAAGTACATCAAATAGATTATTAACTTTTTTCATACTTTCAAATCAATTTGTATCGACACACAATTACCACATTAAAAACATTAACTCTAAATAAAATGTTACGATTACTAAATCTATAATCACTAGAGAGTTCATCAAAATGCAGTTTAATTTAGTTGGTGTTTTTGTATGAAATCTGTGCTGTACTCCACTTATTGGCTAGTTACTTAGCCTCAACTTTTAGTTCTTCATAACATGCCCTAAGGTTGCTACTCTCTTTTGAACTTGCTCCAAAAATTTTACAGATTCAATTAAATCCATGTTTTTCTTTTGCAAAATGTTTGAGGCCATATTAACTTGTGTTAGGATTTTATATAAAATTATTGTAATAAATACAAATTCAAACGAAATCATTTGTTTCTTAACGGCAGACGCTTCATCTCTTTTATCTTTTTTCTGAGATCGCAATTCTATCTCCGTTAACCTTTGTGGTACCAACCGGGGTCCGCGTGTACCCCAATTTAGGTTTTTTCCGTATATAATTCCAGTCGTTCCATTTTGATAGTTCTCCTTCTTTTACAATGCCGTTTTTACATACTCTCAGGTGTGGTTATGCATAAAAATTAATTTTCATTCATAATTTTTGAGTTATTTACGTTTTTTCAGTTGGGGTCCTCACGGACCCCCCTTGGTATTCAAAGGTAATTTTTTGTTTTTCGTTTTTGCTTCCATAAATGTAACAGTTAGTTGGGAACAAACGTTTGACAACACTGAAGAGACTGCACGTACGCTTGGCAACGCTGTAGTACCACTCTGTACCACGTGTGTTACAGTGCATCTTGCGGTTGCATGCTCAATTAGTTTGTTTAGTGTTGTTGATCATGGCGTTTGCAGCACACCCTAGTGTATCAAAGCCTCGAGCTACCACTTCAACAAAGCGATATCTAACCGACGAAGAACTTAAGAAATTGATAGAATAAAGCGACGATGAAGATTATGAATGTTTGAACTTGTCAGAGTCTGAGGATGAAGACATCATTGAAGAAAACGACGCAGTAGACGATGTAGTAACAGCTGATGGCCAGGACGACTTGGATAATACCGACTCAGACGAAGAGGTGGATACTTTGATTGCAAAATCTGGGATGCAATGGAAAACCAGGCCGTATACGTACACCCGAAAAACAAAGCACAATGTTTTGAAAAAATCCTCTCATTTGACAGCAAGTGCATCTAATTTTTCGACCATAAATGAAGTATTGCGGCTTTTCATTTGTCCAGAAATCGTCGACATAATTGTAAAACATACAAATTATAAAGCTGAATTAGTTTATTATAAATGGAATGAAAATCATCCCAATAAAAAGAAAATATGGGTTCCAACCGATTCTGTCGAAATATGTGTCTATATTGGGTTATTATTTACTCAAGGAGCTCTGAAAGCGCGTAAGGAGCCAGTCAGTTTTTTATGGTGTGAACAAGAGGAATACTGTAGGTCAATATTTCCAGGAACAATGTCGAGAAACAGATTTTCTGCACTAACAAGTTTTATGCGCTTTGACAACGTAGATACTAGAGAAGAACGTAAACAACAAGATAAACTAGCCGCATTTAGGGAAATATTTGATATTTTTGTGGAAAAGTGTAATCGTTTCTTATATCCAGCATCCCATTTGTGTGTTGATGAACAATTAGTCGGTTTTCGAGGCAAAGCACCCTTCAGAGTTTATATGAAGAGCAAACCCGACAAATATGGTTTGAAACTGTGGGTCCTTGCTGACACTGAGACTGCTTATGTTCACAACTTACAAGTTTACTTGGGCAAGGAGGGAAATCGCCCAGAAAAAGATCAAGGTAAAAGAGTAGTACTTGATCTCACAAAAAACATACAACCTGGTCACGGAATCACTACCGACAATTTTTTTACAAGTATTCCTTTAGCCAGTGCACTACTGGAAAATGGTCTAACACTTTGTGGCACAATGAGAAAGAACAAGACGGATATCCCACAACAACTTTTACCTCAACGCAGCCGAAGTACTCACACAAGCAAATTTTGTTTTACTAAAGAGCATACATTAGTATCATATGTTTCCGACAAAAATAAAGCGGTTATTCTGTTATCGACTGAACATCACGATAGCAACATTTCGTCAGAGTCAACTGCATTTAAACCTGAAATAATACTACATTACAATTCAACGAAGGGTGAAGTAGATACAACTGACAAGTTAGCTAAAGAATACTCTGTAAAGCGAAAAACCTTACATTGGCCGATGATCCTTTTTTACAATATGCTGGATCTCGCCGGTGTAAATGCGTTTGCTCTGTGGCAAAGAAAGTATCCAGATTGGCAAAAACCTAATTTGGACAGAAGGAGAAAATTTCTTCTTGATGGAGCTAAATGTCTTCTAATACCGCATGTACAGCGAAGAGCTGAAAATGTAACAGGATAACAGACAAAAATTCTCCGCCATATAAGAGTTTTGGTTCCTGAACTTCAAGCAAAAGGGAAACGCGTAGCTGATGATAATCAGGGATCAGTGAAAAGGAGATGCTTTTTTTGTCCACGGCAGAAGGATAGGAAAGTTAAACAGAAGTGTAACAAGTGTAATCAGTTTGTATGTTCGGAGCATTGCGAAATTATTACAAGTAAAATTTGTTTTCAATGTAAAGAATAAAATTCAAAATCTTTAATTATTTCTCATGTTCCCATTTTCACTGTAAGTCAAAAATGTAAGTTAAAAACACAAATAAAAAAATAAAACCCAAATATAACCTTGATTTGTTGCCTATAACAAAAAACTTTTAGTGGGGTCCAGCTGAACCCCCCTTGGTACTGTACGTACCAGTGCAAACCTTGGCATTACAAAGGTTAAAGACATAATAATATCCACAAAATGAAGCTTAACTGCAGTGGTAGATGCAATTCTCCCTGATCAATTAGTTGGGTTTAAATTTTTGAGAGTTAATTCCGACTCGGTGGTAAAATATGCTAGAAGAGCCCATCTTTTGGTACTTGAACCAAAAAAAGAATAAATATGTTGTAAAATGGTAACTATCAGACGTTAAACCGGTTGTAGGGTACACTAAGTCCTAATGCACCCTGAGTAAATAGTGGACTGTATAAAAACTTTTAAAATACTTTATTTTACCAAAAATAACAGTAACTCGTTGCCGACATAAACAGGTCGTCCGCCATGTTAGCGTCACTTCCGGTCTCGTTCTTACAGTGTCTATTGCGCGCACTCCGACTAGACAGTTCTACCTTTTCCACAGAGATGTCGCACCTAGTAACTAAAATCTGAATTAACAACATAATTACCGTCGCATACGGAACATGCCGCCGGCCTTGGAATGCACTAGCATTTCAAAAAATAACAAACTAAATGAATACGTATAAATAATATAAGTATATAGTTGTATATATAACATAAAACAAAAATGTCAGATTAACTGAAAAACAGAATACCGTCAAATTGGTAGCACACACAGATTGCGAACAGAACGTTTCACCACACTGCCGTTGCTGAGTTGCACAGTCACGACCCTGGTAATACCGTCCTTTCCTGCATGAAGTTCCTTTACACGAGCGGTAATCCAGTGAAACGGTGGTACCTTATCATCCTTGATAAGTACTAAGCTGCCACTGGTCAATAGCTCCGAAGAATTTTTGTGCCATTTGAGTTGGGCTTGTAGTTCTGTAATATATTCACTGCTCCAACGTCGCCAAAAATGTTGTACAATTTGTTGTAGTCGGTTGAAATGATTAAGTCAGTTGGTCGGAATTTCAGTAAAATCGGGTTCAGGTAAGGAGGTTAAAGATCTTCCTATAGGGAAATGTGCAGGGGTCAATGGGGTATGATCGTGAGGACTTGAGGATAAGGGACTGATTGGCTTTGAATTTACCACTGCCTCTATCTGATTTAGTACTGTAAAGAACTCTTCGAAGTGCAGAGAGTTTAAACCAATCACCCGTTTTATATGGTATTTTATGCTTTTTACACCTGCCTCCCAGAGGCCACCAAAATTAGGTGATTTAGCCGGTATGAATTTCCAATTGATACCCTCATTAGTTAAAAACATTTCAATTGTACATGAATGCTCTTTGATAAGTCTCAAAATTTCTGTGCTTGCGCCCACAAAACAGGTGCCATTGTCACTAAAAATACACTCGGGTTTTCCTCGTCGAGCCATGAATCTTTTTAAACATGCTATAAATGCTTGACTCGTTAAATCAGTCACCAGGTCCAAATGAACGGCTCTGGTGGACATACAAATGAAAATGCAAATCCATGCCTTGGTTGTAACTGGTTTTCTTGTTTTTCGGTCTTTTAGCAAAAAAGGTCCGGCATAATCGCAACCTGTGTTTGCGAAGGAAAATGACTGACTCACCCGTTCAGGCGGTAGGTTTCCCATTGAAATTTCATAAAACTTAGGTTTTACCTTGAAACAGGTAACACATTTGTTAACTAGCAATCGACATAAATTACGACCTCAAATTGGCCAATAATGCTCTCTTATTGAATACAAGAGTTGTTGTGGCTCGCAATGTAATAGTCTTTTATGCTCGGAAATTAAAATTATTTCAGTAAGTGGGTGCTTATTATGCAATATAATTTGATGTTTCTTGTCGTAAGGAATAGGGGCTTCGAGTAAACGACCGCCTACTCTTATTAAACCATCGGAATTTAAAAAAGGCTTCAGCATTAAAGTACTGCTTGATTTGTCGACCTGACTGCCTGCCGCGAGGCACTTGAATTCGTGACTAAAAGATTGTAATTGTGCAATTCTTAATAAAGTTATCATAGCCGCGTCTAATTCTTTAGTACTCAATTGTCCTATTTATTTTGAGTTAGGGTTCTTAATGTTAAAAATAAAACGATTGATATATGCAGCTACGCGTTTCAATTTACCTAAATTTGAAATTCTACAAAAAAGGTCAAAGTCTTGAAATACTGATAGATTTGCCACAATACGTTGTTCAGGAATAGACTCAGAATCAAGAATTGGAGTAGTAGACGGCCACTCTAAAATGTCATTTTCAAGCCATGTGGGCCAGTTCCACCACAACGTATTTGTCAACAGGTTGGCTGCTGATATACCACGTGAAATGCAATCCGCTGGATTTTCTTTAGAAGCAATATGATGCCAGTCTTGGCAATCAGTCAAGGTTTGTATAACACTAACCCTATTTGCGACGAACGTTTTCCATCTTTCAGGACTGCCGTTTATCCAATAATACGTAATTAATGAATCTGTCCAGAAAAAACATTTTTCAAACTTCATTTTCAAGGAACTTTGTACACGCTTAGATAATTTTGCACCTAATGCCGCCGCGCACAGCTCTAATCTTGGTAATGTGACTTGTTTTATTGGAGCAACTTTACTCTTTGCACAAAGCAAGTTGCACGAAATTTTACCGTTTGCGATACTTCGAACATAACACGTTGCACCATAACCTTTTTCTGATGCATCTACAAATGTATGAAGTTCGAAATTATTTGCCGTAGAGTCCAAAACATGACGATTTATTTTTATGTCGTGTATGTTTTTTAAGTCTTTGAGAAATTCTAACCATTTTTTTGCCAGCGAATCTGACACAGGTTGATCCGAACAAACTTTCTCGCGCCACAATAGTTGTAATATTATTTTAGCTGTCATTATCACAGGGCCAAGAAGACCTAAAGGGTCAAATAATTTGCCAATCGTCGATAAAATAGCCCGTTTAGTCATAACTTGTTCATACCTAAACTCACTTGTGCAATATTGAATCATATCCGAATTTGCGTTCCAAAATATACCAAGTGTTTTATTTGACTCATTTTCTCCAAGATGCAGGATATTACTTTCTGAATTTGAATTAATTGTGAATTTTTCACAAAGCTCTGGGCGATTCGATAACCATTTTCTAAGTTCGAATCCTGCTGTAGCCAATATATTAGTAATGTCTCTTTGTAATTGCAAAATTTCTGTTTCCGAATTAGAACTTGCTAAGAGATCATCAACGTAAAAACTATCAGTGATAATCTCACATGCCAAAGGATAATTGTCCTTATTAATAATAGCCAATTCAAGCAAACAACGGGTAGCTAAAAACGGTGATGCCGCAACCCCATATGTTACAGTTAATAGCTCATAGCATTGCAACTCGTCAAATAAATCCGATCGCCAAAAAATTCGATGAAATCGTGTATCATCGTGGTTCAAATGAATCTGCCGATACATCTTAGTAATCTCAGCATTTATCACGAAGGTATACTGCCGAAATCGCAATAAAATATCAAACAGTTCGCTTTGTACTGTCGGTCCAGCCTTATGCATCTCATTCAGTGATACGCCACTGTCCCCTTTAGCACTCGCGTCAAAAACGACCCTAAGTTTTGTTGTCAGACTTGCTTCTTTGAGTACTGCATGATGGGGTATATAATACACTCCAATGTCACTAAGCTCGTCTAAACTATGGGATAATTTTCGCATATGGCCTAAACTTTCATATTCTGTCATAAATTCCGAGTATTGATTTTTTAACTCTTTATTTTTGTCTAGCCTTTTTTCTAGCAAATGAAATCGTCGAATCGCGCCGTCCTTCGAATCACATAACTTATTTTTATTCTTATCAAAAGGTATTCTTACTACAAAACGCCCGGTAGTACTATCTCTTTCCGTGTTTTTTATAAAATGTGTTTTACAGAAATTGTCAATTTTCGGTATATCATCGCACTCTTCTATACGCCAAAATTTCTCGAGACTTTCAACCTCGGTATCAACGCAGTGATGACATGAAATTGTTTTCAATGAGCCATTATTATTAGCAAAAGGATAATTGAATTCTCCGCCTAACACCCAGCCTAATTCAGTGTTTTGTATAACTAAGCCGCTTTGAAGTTTTACTTGGTTTTGTACTAACAAATCATAAAATAAACCAACTCCAAAAAGAATATCAATGTCCGATTTTTGATTAAAATTAGGATCTGCCAACACAACCCCCGTGGGTAAGTTTAAATTTTTAATATCAAAAGAGTAACTAGGCATTGGTTGCGTGACTTTCGGCAAAATAAAAAAGGATGCTTCCTTGGAATATTCAGAAATTCGTGAACTAAAGGTAAAAGTCGTTTTGTAATTAGCTAACAATGAATTATTGTTTCCAATACCAGAAATTGAATAATTAACACGTGTCTTATGAAAACCTAATTTATTTGCTAGCGATTCTGTCACAAAATTGCTTTGAGAGCCTGGGTCCAATAAAATTCTAGCCGAAACAACGTTTCCTTTTTTATCCATAATATCTACAATCGCTGTCGATAGTAAACAGTACGTAATAATTGTCGAATCATTCTTAGATGCTCCGCCGCCGGCCGTAAGCGCGTTTATTGTGGATATTGTATTATCATTTTTTGTGAACATGCCCGCGCCCTCCCTGCTTACTAGATCGTCGCTGTAAGTTAACATTGAGTGCAGAGCCGGACTGTCGACTGTTTGCCTCTCAGCCGCCACAATTTCTGAGTCTTTATGTAACAAGGTGTTATGCTTTTTATTGCATACTCTATATTGTGTTTTTTTACACTGGTGCATGAAATGATTAGGATTAAAGCAATTCAAGCACAATTTAAGCCTTTTAACTTCTTTGTTTCATTCACTAACATTTAAATTTGCAAATGCATTACATTTAAAAATAGAATGGTTCTGTTTACAGAAATAACACGCAAACCCTAAATTTGTACTACTCGTCAGTGACTGAAAAGTTTGAGTTTTAGTTTTAAAGTTGCTCCTTGTCAAAGCCTTAACGTTAATTTCAGATTTATTGGCCATATATCTGGACTTTGAAAGTTCAAGTTTTTCAAGCATTTCACACTTTTCTTTAAGAAACAGTTTAATTTCGTCAAATGTGGGTAGTTCATCTTTTATTTTAAAGCATTCCCAATCCCTTCTTGTCCTGTTGTCAAGTTTAGACACGATCAAATGTACTATAATCGCATCCCAGCTTTCTGTCGGTTGTCCCAAAATTTTAAGAGACCTTAAATTTTTACTAAAAACATCAAATAAGCTACGAAGTTGAATACTATTTTCTTTCGTCAACACAGGTGCATCAAATAATGTTTGAATATAATTAAAATTAATTAATCGCTTATTTTCATATCTTTCGGTCAATGTCAACCAAACCACTGGATAATTTTCAGCTGTAACTGAAATTGATTCAATCAACTGTGATGCTTCGCCCTCGAGGCACGATTTCAAATAATAGAATTTTTGAACCTTATCTAAAGAGCCATTATTTTCAACCAGAGACGTATAAATGTCTCGAAATTCTAGCCACTTGTCTAAAACCCCTGAAAAATTAGGTAATTTCAAAACAGGCAATTTTGCACTCATTGTATATTGAGCTGGAGGCCCAAAATTACTAATGTGGCCATTAACTACGTCTGACGTCACAGAATTTATTTCACTCTGTTCAAATCTAATAATAAAAGCGGAAATTTTTGAAGCCAAATCAAAATAACATGTCTCGAAATTTTCTCTTTCTATTAACTCCCTATCCTTTTCGTCAACAGAAACCTGGTCATCTATATCTAAGTTATATTCTATCTCAGACTGTATTTTTGAAAACTCGTCAATGATTGGTTCTAACTTCTGCCATCTTAATTTTAATTTAAGAAAAGTGTCTTCGTCGAGACTATTTAAATTTAAAGAATCAAAAAAGGTCTGCGGCCTTGCCAAACTGCCTTTAATTTGGCCTCTTTTAAACTTAAGTTGCCGTAACTCAGCCATTGTTTAAAATAACAAAAACAAACAGTTTCAATTCAAGTACAACCAAACAATAAATTGGAATGGACTCACGGATTGTCTGAAATCTGCTGTTAGTGCGATCCTGCACTGGAACCTTGCCTGTTGCGATGAACGTCGTCACCCTCAGGAGGCTGCGATGTTGCCAAACGCCTACGCTAACCTGCCGCGTTTTAGTGATATCCTGCGCTGGATTCTTGCCTATTGCGATGAAAGTCGTCACCCTCAGGAGGCTGCGATGTTGCCAAACACCTACGCAAACCTGCCGCGTTATTCTTGCCTGTTGCAGTGAACGTCGTCACCCCTAGGAAGCTGCGATATTGCCAAACGGCTACGCCAAACTGCCGCGTCTTTTAGTGCTGTCTTGCACTGGGACTTGCCTGCTGCGATGAACTCGGGCTCGTAGGACCAAAATGTAGGGTACACTAAGTCCTAATGCACCCTGAGTAAATAGTGGACTGTATAAAAACTTTTAAAATACTTTATTTTACCAAAAATAACAGTAACTCGTTGCCGACATAAACAGGTCGTCCGCCATGTTAGCGTCACTTCCGGTCTCGTTCTTACAGTGTCTATTGCGCGCACTCCGACTAGACAGTTCTACCTTTTCCACAGAGATGTCGCACCTAGTAACTAAAATCTGAATTAACAACGTAATTATCGCCGCATACGGAACACCGGTTAAACTATAAAAGCTCCACTTCTTAGGGCCGGTTGCAGAAAGCAATGTTAAGTCTGGTGTTAGCTAACGTCGCTTCAAAGTGAACAAAATCGCATCAAATTTTGTTTACTAATGTATTAGTTACCATAAGCATTTGAGATTTGATTCGTTTTTGTTCACTTTGACGTAGCGTTAGCTAACACCAGACTTAACATTGCTTTCTGCAACCGGACCTTATTGAATAAATTTTATAGTTTGTTGATCGTTTATTGAGTATTTTAATTTTAGTTATGGCTTATGGCTCAGCTCTATAGCCGGCCTTCGGCCGGGGCCCCGGGGCACTGCCCCGGTTTGCCCTGCTATAGCTACGCCACTGATGACGTCAAACCTCGTCTTGATTGTTTGGATGCACGCCGGCACGCCGATATTTCAACTGTTTCGCCCCAAAATCGGGTGGAGCCGTTCGACTTTCGAAAACCACGAAGTAATTGGACTTTTTAAAAAACGCTGTCCGTCTTCGGCAAGGTTTAATTTTTGATTTAAGTCGTTTTCCAGAACGCTGACACTTAAATTGCAAGCAAATTCCTACCTCGTTATATCCTTCTACGCTGGCTTCGGAGCTGGTCGCAGTGACGCCGCCGGAATATCTCAGGCTGTAGCCACTCCCCTGGGTGCAGGTGTTGACGCCGACGTTCTTGCAGCCCTGGAAGATGACCCCGATCGCTGACCTCTGAGTTCCGATGGTAATTTTGGCCGTAGTCAAAGATCGTAATTTGCAGTTGGACGGCTCCCGATATCCTCCCCAGTTTATATCCTCGGATAAAAACTGCAATTAAATATGGAGCACACATTCAACAACCTTTCAATTTAATTTATTCAATTGTCATTTGCTAAGATACGGTGTTATTCTACTATTAATTGGAAATTAGGTTTGATAATATTTACCACAAATGGAGTAAAGGTTGATTACATAACTTACAATCTTAACATGTTCTTATCTAAAATATTGTCTTTTTGCTTATAACTAATATTGTTCTATAGCGTTGCACTCACAAACGTTTTTAATTTCACTGCTCTGCTTTTGCACTAGGTTTTTAATTATTAAAGCACTGCTTTTTGAGTTACGCACTATTTACGTCGCTTGCTTCTTTTCTGTTGTCTCCATTCAGGATTGCGCTTTGCAATTTTCTAGATTTTCCTTCATCTTGCCTTACCCTTCAGCTTGCTCACAATTTTCACAGTCCTTTGATTTTATTGATAACTACGCTCCTTTTATGCACGTAACAACCTTTTTGTGTCAATTACTTTCGTTGGGTCTGGCTTTGCATGTGCACAAACCTATCATTTTATAGTAATTAATGTATTTAGAGGGGTAACCCAGTCTTAACATTCGGGCATATTTTTACTACTCGAGCGAGCGTAGCGAAGCAAGTGTGGTAATTTATGTGAGAAAGTTTAAGACGGTTACCCCTCGAAATGCGTTCATTAGTTTATTGTTCATTGAGGCAGTAATTTGGAATTAATAATTACTAAAAACTGCTAAATCGAAATCGGACTATCATGAATATGTGTGATATTGCTATAGTGCCTGTCGTAAACAAAATAAAAATCTTAAAATGGAAACGCAAAACAAGTTCCTTGTTACCCCGGATGAAATTAAAAAGATTGCCGTCTCCGCAACGGAGGAAATTGTCCCTTCGGGTGGATGCATGTTAAATGTATCTTAACATTCGAGGACGCGATCATGGTAAACATTGTTTAACATTTCAATGAACAATAAATTATATTACTTTATTCACAAGCCAAATTCAAACCATCTGAAATATGCTTTGTCTTTGCGTGCCTTTATCCGACTAATTACTGTTTGTCGCATCTCACACTTAATTTTTTTTTTTTTTGAATTGCAATTATATAAAATATCCTAACTCTGTGCTTTATTGATTTGGTTGATTATTCAACACTATAATGAACGAACCAATGAAAATGGTTCAATTTGTCAGAAACGGCCAATCAAAATTGACTGTCATTGAAAACACCTAATGTCACAGTGTTTTCACACGAGCCCGATTGGTTTTAATGATTTCAATTTAGTGAGTAGCCTTTGACTGACATTTCAGCAAAACGTCAAAGTCAAAGTTTGCAAATCAGCGTCGTTCTAAAAACTCATAATAATCGTGTTGGACGCTCTAGTATTGAATTAATAGTGGAAAACGTTAAAAATGTGTGCTGTCGAACACGGTAAAAGTCATCTACCCATATTGTTGAATAATCTTTCCAAATACCACTCAAGGCAAAATTTTTTAGGAGAATTTTCTTTGTCAACATGCAAATTATTGCAAATTTCTCTCAACAAAAACTGCTCAAATTCCACTCGACCTGCGGTCTCACGGAATTTTTAACGCAGTTTTGGTTTCGAGAAATTTAAACGCAATAATTTGCACGTGAACAAAAAAATTCTCAAAAAATTTTCACCTTTTGTGGTATTACCCTTGATTACTTTGTACTGCAAAAACAGAGCCAAGTTGTGGGCTAAATACCATTTCAATATAATTTTTTCTTCGAACGCATGTTATAAAGCGCGAAATTTCAAAAATTTTGCTTTAGGAAATCATAGTGATTCTAGATTTCTGTAGCGACATTTGGTCTAATTTCCAAATTTGGTGACAAACAGAAATGCGAGAGGTAAAAAATATTGGTTCCCCGCGGGAGTTAATAAAAATTGGCTCCCGCTGGTTGGAAATTAACAGTTTTGTTTCCTAAAACCAGGGCGCAAAAGCTGACTGTCTATATAGTGAGTAGAGAAAAGACATTTGCTCAAGCAGGCAACAATGAAGTCATTTTTACATTCAAGAAACCTTTACATAAGAAACGGGTAAAAGTACATAATTTATGAAAATTACTGTCAACGTTTAACAATAAATTGCTCAGATTGCTTTCATGATTTTACTTGAAATTATAAATCTTATCAACATAACATCTTGAATAATACTTATAATTTTTTTCAAAATATTTAATATCTATTAAGTTTAAGGCAATAATTTATCTGAAATTACGTAAACTGTGCCACTTTACATTGTTCTTTAAAAAACCTAAATAAAATTTTGTGTAAAATCATTAGAGAAGCCAATATTTAAATACGTTCTAATTAGCATGGGGGTTTTGTATGTTTCGTTTGTCAACGCAGCACTCTCTATAACGTAAAGAAGTAATGTTGGATGAGAAGTCCGGAATTATACGAAAATCACGACTTTGATCAAACACTATTACACATTTTAATAATAATTAATCGAAGCTAACATGTAGCAGACTGCTAAAAAATTTTCTTTGCCACAAAATTATGCACTCGTTGCCACGTTGCCGGTATCAAAAGTGGTATATGAGCATTACATGTTAAGAAAGAGACAAAGAATGAATAATTTACAAAATGTTCAATGCAAGAATCGCCACATAAAATTTAAAAACGCTGTAAAAGAAAATCTGGTGTGATACACACACGCAACTTTCTTTTACAGTGATCTTATAATTAGTTACAAATTTGTTTTTATTTTTAAGCATTTGTCAAAAATTTTCAAAAATTGCAAATTCTACAGAAACCGTACAAAATAGTTAGTTGAAGTTATTAAAAAAAAAAAATTTAGAGGTATTCAACTGGAAAATCACATATCTCACAAAAATACACATTAAAAATGTAACGTTTGAAAAAAATCGTTAAAGCCGTTTTTGAAAAAATCGAAAAAACTGTAAAGTCACAAGAGTAAACACCATAGTTCCGGTTATGCAATTTTCTTCAAAAGCTTGCTGTCGCATCTAGTAGTACACAAAACTTATATATGAAGTTTCAACGTCATGCCTGTTTTTGTTTTTGAGATATTCTGTTCACACACACACACACACTGACAGACCAATGAACAAAAACATGTTTTTTGGGTTCAGGGGACTCGAAAACGCATTTTTGTGTCAAACAGACATGAAATTTCGCAATTAGGTGCATTTCATTAGTGTTTTATGCTGTTTAATGTTGTTATCGCATTTTGGCCGCTTAGTTCAATTCCTTACTTAAAAACGTATTTTTTGGATTTACCGCCTGTTTTACTTACACGGCAGTATTGCCTTACGCTAGTACATCGTTTAGAAAAAGCTAATTGAAATGAATCAACAATTATTGTGAACCAATATCGTCAAATGAAGCTATGTATCAATTATTATGGAACAACTGAAATTATTTTTACCGTAGTTATTGTAATCTGTAATCTACTTACCGCAAAAATATGTTTAGCGTCTTACACAATAAATACTACGTACACTGTTACAACCTGCACATTACATCTACACCAACATTCGACAATACACCAAATTGACCAAATATTGTTCTCTCCCATGCACACGTCGTTAAAAATGATGTTGCACAAAACTAGCTGATCTCCGACTCCTCAGAGGAAATCATAAATTATTCTTTATTTCATACTGATGTCAAAAATTACATTTTTCGGACTAGTCATGGTACGAAAAATGGAACATTAAAGTCTTAGTACTTTAAAGTAAAATATTAAAGTTCAAGTACTTGAAAATTATACGTCAGTTGTTGATATGGAATTCGAAATGATTTACTTTTTATTTAAAATTCATTAAACTTGCAGTATGAAATAAACAGTTGTATTCACCACGAACGAAAAGTGTTTTTAAAGGTCCTCGCAAGTAATTCCGTCCTCGGCTGACACCTCAGCCGTAAACAACTTTCTCGTCCTTTAAAATGTCACTTTACGTTCTAGATAAATAAACTATTATTATCGCTCTGGGAATACCCTATTGCGATTTCCTTAATATGAAACTTAATAGGGCCTTATCTTAGATTTTGCGTTCTGGAGATTTAGCATTCAATCGAGGTCAGTAATTCAGTAATTGAATTACCACAAAGTAATTCAATTACCGCGAGTAATTTGAATTCCCACAAGTAATTCAAATATTTGTAAAGTAATTTAAATACTTTAGAGTAATTTAATTACACAAAAGTAGATGAGTAATTGGATGTAGTAATTAATTACTTTCAAAAAGTTATTTTCAAGTACTTTTTAACAAAAATGGCAATTCCCAATTACAATTAGCGCATTTTGGAAAATAATTCAATTCCAAGGCAAATATACAAAAAGGAATTAGTAATTTAATTACGAAGTAATTAATTACTGCCTAGCTCTGCCACCCACTAAAGAATACTGTTGCGTATAAAAATTCTACCATGTCATGGAATATTAAAATGGCACCTAACTCTTCTCTGCACTTTGGTTACTCATTTATACCCAATAAACGCCGTTACTGCAAAAACGATCTCTGCTACCGACCAGTTATCCATACTGCATTTCATTTACTAGGGCAATACATTGCATGTTTCCACAATCGCGTATTGTCAAACACTCTTTCTAGTATTCCTTTCCACCATACGCAATTAATCTGTAAAGACTGTCACATTCTATTGCCCCACCCAGTATCCTTTATCTAATAGACTTGTCTGTCCGTTCGTCCGTCCGTCCGGGACACTGTTTCAGCAGCCAAACCGTAAGAGATAGAGAAAAAAGTTATGAAAGTTATATGTTTGGAATGGTCATGTCAGCTCAGTAACCGAATTTCAGTCACGTGACACTTCCGGTTTTCGAAAAATCGCAAAAAAAGACCGTTTTTCAAATAGAATGCGCATTAAATAAAAATGTTTCAGCAGCCAAACGGAGCTGCGACCCTCTGCGCCTTAAAACGTCGATCGGTTAGGCAACCACTTTGACACCATCCAGGTCTGGGTACAGTTTTTATTTAATACGCATTCTATTTGAAAAACGGTCTTTTTTGTTTTTTTAAATGAGACATTTGTCTCACTGGGTTGCTAGTATCTAATAGACTTGTCTGTCCGTCCGTCCGGGACGCTGTTTCAGCAGCCAAACCGTAAGAGATAGAGAAAAAAGTTATTAAAGTTATGTTTGGAATGGTCATGTCAGCTCAGGAACCGAATTTCAGTCACGTGACACTTCCGGTTTTCGAGAAATCACAAAAAAGACCGTTTTTCAAATAGAACGCGTATTAAATAAAAATGTTTCAGTAGCCAAACGGAGCTGCGACCCTCTGCGACTTAAAACGTCGATCGGTTAGGCAACCACTTTGACACCTTCGAGGTCTGGGTACAGTTTTTATTTAATACCCGTTCTATTTGCAAAACGGTCTTTTTTGTTTTATTAAATGAGACATTTGTCTCACTGGATTGCTTGTTTTTAACTATTATTAAAGCCTCTTGGTACTGCTATATCAGTTTATTCAACCCCACAATTTCTTTTTTTTTAAATTTAGGATCGTTACGCGAGAAGCCACAAAAGGTAAGTGCTTTTTGGATTCGACTATTAGCTAGAATGCAGATTTTTTTGTTGTTAACGACAGACGCCCGCTGTTTTTTTTTTCAAATTACTCTATGCATTTTTCTAACCTAAACAACCGCCGCCTGGTCGTTATTCAGGCCAATAATCGTCGAGAGGTTGAGCTAGCCAGGGCTGTGCTTGTCTTTCAATTGAGGGTGCCACAAAAACTTCACGAAAAGTGAAAATCTCCTTCGATACTAACTTGACTTGTGAAACTATAAAATAACAAATAACTTGTAAGTATACAGTACCATATTAAATATAACACCAAACATTAATATTTTATTATCAATAAAGAATATTACATAATTTACTATTAAAGGGAAGTTTAATTTTAAATTAAGTTTTATAAATTAAAAATAAAAGGGTACCTATGCAACACAAAATGTATGCCTTAACAGGCCCCTGCTTGTTACATAAGCTATTAAGTGAGATATGATTTTACCTTACAGCCGGAAAAGCATCACGAATATCCCCATGTACGATTATACAAGGTGTTACGGAAATGCAAATATTTTAACCCGCAATAGAACTCGCTAAACTGAACAACTTCTCCATTTGTCATTTTTTCGAAACCCCCTCAAAACAGAGTTAAAATTCAAAACAATTTTACCCGCCTATAGAATATTTTAATTTAATGGCATAAAACACAAAAAACCTTTCTTTGATATGCAAACCAACAAAAACTGCATAGGTACTGATAAAACCTTTAGTTCAAATCTGGTCACCAAAGTACTTTATCAATTGAGGTAGGTAAGTTATTCACGACATGTTTTTTGTATAAAAACTTTGCAGTTTTAATATGCTAGTGTCGTTCACCTTTAACTTAGATTTGCTTACCAAGCGGCTCGTCAAATTTAGGGTAGATAACAGATTGAAAAAATATGCGATTAAATGAAAAACGATAAATAGAAAAGTTGTTCATTTTGGTGAACTCTATCACTGGTTAAAATATTTGCACTCATTTCCATAACACCCTGTATAAAAGTATATTTAATTCTTAATTCTAAGCTTCCACACAACATATGAATACTCGTTGCACCACCTTTAAGTATGACTGGTAACATTGGAGTAACGGAAAAATACAAGAACAGATGAGCTTATTTTTCCTTTGACTCGCATCAATTTACTAATAGCTGGTGAGAGCACAGTGAATGCTTACTAGTGTACTACGCTAGTCATAAATGTCATTATTTGTCAATATTCACGATGTGTCTGAGCCCTACTTTGACCACCATCGTTCAATTTTCCGACTGCTAGTTAATTCCAATATTATTTCATTACTCATATCATTCCAAGGTGAACTTTTCTATTTTAACTTCATTCCAGTGCCTTTCATTCCGATACCTTTTACTAACTCCAATACCTGTAGGTTCGCCACTAACATCCGTTTTTCGAATGATTTTGTGCAATATAATGCACAATTTTTTATAATGTATTTACTGCCTTATTATTTTAAATAGGATTTTACTTATATTTCCTTATCCATATACCTGACCCAATGATGTTTTTGTGCTGGTTTAAAATCACATAAAAGCAAATAGGATTTGCTCTTGTATGCTTTCTCATACTTTTGCCCTGTATTTGCCCTCATATGTACCATAGCGCACTACACTTCTCTACGCTTCATATTCTAAGGTGTTTCACCAGTATGTTTCTTTATATGTTTAATTAAAGTAGGTTTTGTTGCTGTTTTGTAGTCGCAAGTAGAACACGCATAAGGTTTTTTTCCTGTATGCGTTTTGATGTGGTTCAGTAAAACAACTTTTTGTGCTGTTTTATAATCACAAATAGAACAAGAATAAGGTTTTTTTCCTGTATGCGTTTTCATATGTTGAACTAAAGCACCTTTTTGTGCTGCTTTATACTCGCAACTAGAACAGAAATAAGGTTTTTCCCCTGTATGCGTTTTCATATGTGTAACTAAATTACTTTTAAGTGCTGCTTTATACTTGCAAACAGAACACGCATACGGCTTTTCTCCTGTATGCATTTTCATGTGGTTCAGTAAAACAACTTTTTGTGCTGTTTTATAATCACAAATAGAACAAGAATAAGGTTTTTCTCCTGTATGCGTTTTCATATGTTGAACTAAAGCACCTTTTTGTGCTGCTTTATACTCGCAACTAGAACAGGAATAAGGTTTTTCTCCTGTATGTGTTTCCATATGTGTAACTAAATTACATTTTAGTACTGTTTTATACTCACAAATAGAACAGAAATAAGGTTTTTCCCCTGTATGTGTTTTCATATGTGTAATTAAACTACATTTTAGTGCTGCTTTATACTCGCAAACAGAACATGAATAAGGTTTTTCTCCTGTATGCGTTTTCATATGTGTAACTAAATTATTTTTACATGCTGCTTTATACTTGCAAATAGAACACGCATACGGTTTTTCTCCTGTATGTGTTTTCATGTGTTTCGCTAAACCACCTTTTAGTGCTCCTTTATAATCGCAAATAGAACAGGAATAAGGTTTTTCCCCTGTATGCGTTTTCATATGTGTAACTAAACTACTTTTCCATGCTGCTTTATACTTGCAAACAGAACAAGCATACGGTTTTTCTCCTGTATGTGTTTTCATGTGTTTTGTTAGAACACCTTTTACTGCTGCTTTATACTCGCACATAGAACATGCATAAGATTTTTCTCCTGTATGTGTTTTCATGTGGTTTGCTAAAACACCTTTTAGTGCTGCTTTATACTCGCAAATAGAACAGAAATAAGGTTTTTCCCCTGTATGCGTTTTCATATGTGTAACTAAATTACTTTTCCATGCTGCTTTATATTTGCAAACAGAACATGCATACGGTTTTTCTCCTGTATGTGTTTTCATATGTGTAACTAAATTACATTTTAGTGCTGCTTTATACTCGCAAACAGAACATGAATAAGGTTTTTCTCCTGTATGCATCTTTGTATGATTCGCCAAATCACCTATAAAATAAATAAGATTTTTCACTTATACGGCTTTCCAAATCGTTATTAACTTACATTTCCCTGCAGTTTTATCTTCATAAAAAGAGGATGTGTAAAATTGTTCCGTATGAGTTATCATATGTTCCAAGAAATTACTTTCGTCTTTTGCTTGATATTCACAAACCCTGCAAAGTAATTTTTCTTCTAAGGAACTTACACTTGTTGTACATGGGTCAAGCAATTCATCCTTTATCTCAACTTCCTCCTGTTTAATATCCAAGTCCTGATAAGTCATGTTGTCGATAGTATATTGAACGACCTGTTGTTGAACATTTCTACTTGTGACTAGTTTACTTTCAGGTTTTGTCAGCGGTTCATGTAACATGCTAACTACAGCATTAGGCAAATTATATTCAACTGATTCATGTTCCACATCCATTATTATGAAGAATCCGGGTGTAATAACTGCAATATCTGAAAATACAACGTACCTACAACGATGTTCGGTTAGGTTATAGTGCCTTGATGTCAATCACGGCACCCTATGTTAAGTGAACGTGGTTATGCTTACTTAAAAAATATTAACATGCTTATAATTCTCAGTCTTACTTACTTGAAGTTTTAAGAAGTAATTCGGGTTACCGTAATTCGTTTAGAAGACGAGCTAGTGACAAAAACAACATTGAATTATTACCCAACTATCCTTGCTGGCCATTACATGCAGCCCGTATATTTATTACTTCTATATTGCTCGAGTGGCTTCAAAGCAAGAAGTAGATAGGCGTGGCTACAGTTATGCGCCAACAGACGGTATCAGTGGCGTAGCAATAGGTATTTTTAGGGAGGCACATTAAAATTCCCATTTTAAAGGAAAACTTTTCATGCTGATTTATTTTTGGTTTCAAATACTAAATAAATTAGCATGTCATAAGAAGTACAAGCTCTACCAGAAGCTCGCGAGGTCGCCCTCCGCTAAACGCTTTCCGCGGCGGGAACACCCGCCGTGCGTCACCCGCTCCATTCCGCGCTTTTGCCCGTTTTGCTGTGAATTTTTGCCAAAGCTGTGCATGGAACTTCGCCATTTGGTCGTGGCAGTATTTTAGACAACAGCTGGGAATCTGGCAGAGGGCGCAGGCCAAAGGCTCTTGAATACGCGTGCGACCTGAGAAAGTTCGAATATGGCGCTACGGACTATAAATTACTAACCCCAATGCGTCATGTAGCTACCAGACTGTAAGGTGCTCGCCCAAACTCCTTTTTACTTCCTTTTACTATAAAGGAAGTATTGGATTCACCCCAAAAATTCGAAATTGAGTTTTCAACGGATCTTCACGTTTTAGAGTCCCCTGATCCCAAAAAACATATTTTTTTTCATTGGTCTGTCTGTCTGTGTGTGTGTCTGTGTGTCTGTCTGTGAACAGAATATCTCAAAAACGAAAAGAGGTATGGCGTTGAAACTTCATATATAAGTTTTGTGTACTATGTAGATGAGCCAGCAAGCTTTTGAAGAAAATCGCATAACCGGAAGTAGGTGTTTACCCTTGTGATTTTTCAGTTTTTTTCGATTTTTTCAAAAACGGCTCTAACGATTTTTTTTAAACTTTACATTTTTCTTACATTTGTAATGTGTATTGATGTGAGATAGGTGATTTTCCAGTTGAATACTTCTAAAGTGGGTTTCTTTTGTTTTTTTTTCTATTTTTTTTATTAACTCCTATTTTAAATAAAACACCCGGTATATTATTACATTTTTGAATTCACCTTAAAATTATAGAGAAAATTTGTCTCTTCAACTAACACTCGATTTTGTACCGTTTTTGTAGAATTTGTAATTTTTGAAAATTTTTAACAAATGGTTAAAAATTAAAAATGAAATTTTTGACTAATTATAAGATCACTGTAAAAGGAAGTTGTGTGAGTGTATCACACCATATTTTTGATATTATTAACGGGTTAATAGTCATGGAAACATGTAAACAAAATGACACGACGAACGGCAGTGAACTGAATACAACAGCGGAAATAATCTTGTTGAACGTAATGGACTCGTCCGGACGTTTCTAGATTTCTGCGCATCTATGACGCGGTGTACTTTACAAACTGAAAGACTTCTAGTACGGTCTGGCAACGAGCGAAAAACTTACAGCGCCGACATAGTCTCACTCGGAGTATTACGCGTCTCGTGCTAGTTATATATATAGAAACTGCTTAGTTATAATAGATACGCTTTATCTGCTTCCTGTTGATTATTATTATCAATGCTTAGATGCAACTTTGCGAGTCTGCATTCTCGCCTTTTCATGATATCTTATTTAGTCTTAAGCCGAATGTACTAGTTAATAGATCGTTCTACTTAAGCTCCGCTTTTCTGTGTATGAAAGAAAACAATAAAGTTTTTTTTCGATTTGGGCGTTACCAAACTTATCACTGGCGCAGTCGTTCGGATATTCAGAACGGGCACTAAACAAATTTTCGAACATTAAAATTTGTAGTGTGCACTTCGAACTTTCTGGACATTCAAGCTACCGAAACCAACAATCCCTGGGAGATCCTGAACCCTTGGTGGAAGACAAACATCGCGGAAGCCAAACGGAAGGAAACCCGCCTGGAAGCAGTCGATTCCCTCATCAAGGACAAAAATCGCCAACGGTGAGCATCGCTGGTTCCTGCAACTTGCAGTCTATCGCAGACACCTGGCTATCGGAGCCCCTGACTATCGGAGGCACCTAGAAGATGCAGTTCTACGCATCGTAAGTAATTTTTAAAATTTGCAAGTGAAAGTGCAACAATTTGCTTTTTATTAAATAATTTAAACCCAACTAATATTATTAGCTTTAAGCAATTAGTTCTAAGATTGGGTAAGTGCAAAACGAGATGAGGTACTGGCGTACACGTTAGGTGTGCTTAATAATTCAGCCAACCGACTTTGCACTTATGCGTAGGTACCCTGAATTAGGTTAATTTTAAGGCCCTACTAACGTAATAAATTCCCGTTTAAAACAAAGTGCAACGTTCAAAATCCGAATACGTTCAAAATCCGAATACGTGTGAATAGCTCAGATTCTGACTCTTCAGAATTCGAAAACGAACAAATAGAACAAATAATAAACCCTACTAGACGTATTGAAATTAATTTGCGACCATCAGTTTTAAACATGTCGTTAGAAAATAAAAGTGGCGTACAACAAGCCCCTCAACAACCAATTTTAGTAAATTATCCTCCAGGATTTCATATGTCAATATTAAACGAAATCCCACGATATGACAGCAATCCTATTGAACTCAGTGAGTACATCCGAGCCGTAGAGGACATTTTTGGCCAATTTTATCAAACAAACAACGCTAACGCGTATATCAATAAACTTCTTTTATCTGCTGCCCGAAACAGACTAAAAGGATCAGCTTTAGAAGTAGTCACTGGACAGACAATTCTATCATGGAACGACCTAAAAACCATTTTAATCGAAAATTTCGGAGATCAACGTTCAAAATTAAATTTAGTTATCGATATGACAAGACTTAGGCAAAATTTTAAGGAACATCCTGTTAATTTTTACAACAGATGTCGCTCTTTATTAGCAATTTTAAATTCGAAGATATCTCTTTCAAACGATGCACAAGCTATTAAAGATTATCGCATAACCAACGCGAAAGCTTTAGCATTAAAATCATTTACTGGTGGACTCATGGATCCGCTTGGACCTTTCATAAGATCACGAGCCCCCCGTACACTACAAAATGCCTTAACTATTGTTAAAGAAGAATTGGATGTTAGATATTTCCAAAATTCACAAAATAAACCCCAAATTTTATTACAACAACCAACAAAAACCATTCAGAAACCTCACTTTTCGACCCAGAACTCTCAACCTTCACACTCACGTGCCCAGCAAAATTATTTTCCACTTTTCAGAACCAAAGCAATTTCCAACAGAAAAACAATTCCCCACATTTTCCATCTCAGCAATTGCACAACATGAATGCTGAATTCCAACAAGATCCTCACGAATTACTTAGCCACCCAGACGAATTTGAAAATTTTCAAATACAAAACGACAACAACTTTGAATCATATTACGCAACATTAGATTCAACCATAGATTTCTTTTGTTTACCTGAAACAGATTTTCCTCATTATCAGAGTCCCGATGAAGAAAATTATGACAATGAAGACCCTGACGAACTTGTAAATTTTCGTTAAAGGCCTCGGTAGAACACTTCTCTATAAACCCTAAATCAAACCTACCATTTATAATAATTCCACAAACCAACGAAAAACTCTTAATTGACACTGGATCATCAAAAACAATAATATCCCCAGAATTTGTTTTTAAAAATTTCCCAGATTCTGTTTATCAACACCACTTTGAAATTACAACCTCTCATGGCACCTCTAAACATAATCTAGTCGCCGACATTCCTTTACCTACACTTTTTCGAAAACCTGGCAACCATCAAGTTTACCTTTATAACTTTCACGACGAATATGTAGGCCTCATAGGATCAGACCTATTGGCCACCCTTCCAGCTAACATTGATTACAAATGGATGCATATACAAACCGAAAATACTACCGTACCATTCTTTTATAACCCATCCATAACAAAACAACAAAGACAAAAACGAAATGAATGTAACTTCTTAAAATTTAAAAATCCTGAAAATATTCTGTACCAAAAAACAATTTTACCCCGTACCGAAACGACTATTAGATTACCAGCCATTGGACAAAATGGAAATAAATTATGTCCAAAAATAAAAATTTCTGACACTTTAACCATACCCCCCGCTATAGTACATTTACACAACAATTGGTTTACAACAACTATATTAAATGTGTCCGAAAAAGAACAAGCCATATACATAGACACCCCTTTATATTTAGAAGAATTTCAAATTCAAGACACTGAAACGATATCAGTTAATAACCACAATTTTTCCTTTAGTAATGAAAACACCGCGACCTCAAAAAATCAAATTTTGGAAAAAATTTAAAAACAAACCTACGTTTAGATCATTTAAACGAAGAGGAACAAACACTCCTGAAAAACCTTTGTTTCGAATACAAAGACATTTTCTATACTCATCATATTCGAACGAAAACTAACAACCCCATTTTCACTAAAGCTTATAGATACCCACATTGTTATAGAGCCGAAGTTAAAACACAGATAAACAAAATGTTAAAAGAAGACATCATAGAACCGTCAGAATCACTTTACAATTTCCCCATTTGGGTGGTACCCAAGAAAAAGGATGCCTCCGACAAACAAAAATTCGGTATAGTAATTGATTATAGAAAATGAAATGCTGAAACCATTGAAGATAAACACCCTCTCCCAAACATAGAAACTGTACTCGATACTTTAAGACGAGCACAATATTTCTCGACCCTAGACCTCGCAAGCGGTTTTCACCAAATTAAAATCAAACCAGCAGACCGAGAGAAAACGGCATTTTCAACCGAAGAAGGCCATTACCAATTCAAAAGAATGCCTTTTGGCCTAAAAAACGCAGCAGCGGCCTTCCAAAGAACCATTAATACTGCCCTACTAGGACTAACACCCCAGCAATATCTTGTATACCTGGACGATGTTATAATATTTTCGACTTCCCTACAAGAACATGTAAATAGATTAAGGAACGTATTTCGAAGATGCCGTAACACAAACCTAAAAATTCAACTCGACAAGTCAGAATTTTTGCATAAATCAATAAATTACTTAGGTCATGTTATTACCCCCGACGGAATTAAACCAAATCCCGACAAAATTCATGCTATCACAAAATTTCCTCTCCCTAAAACTCGTACAGAAATTAAATCATTTCTTGGACTTTTCGGTTACTATAGAAAATTTGTAAAAGATTTTGCTAAACTAACAAAATTTTTAACAATCTGCTTGAAGAAAGATCACAAAATTGTTCATTCATAAGATTTCATTGATTCCTTTAACCACTTGAAAACGTTATTAATCAACGAACCAATTCTAGCCTATCCAGATTTCGAAAAACCTTTCGAATTAACAACGGACGCCTCTAAAGTTGCTCTTGGAGCCGTTCTTTCCCAAAACTCTAAACCGATATGTTTCGCTTCAAGAACATTGAACGAGACAGAACAAAAATACAGCACAATTGAACGTGAATTACTGGCTATTGTTTGGGCTACCAAAAATGTTCGACCTTATTTATTTGGCACAAAATTTGTACTATACACCGACCACAGACCTCTCATATGGCTCAAGAACCTAAAGGAACCTAACTCAAAATTAACTAGGTGGTCACTTAAATTAGAAGAGTATAATTTCGATATTCAATACCTACCAGGTAAATCTAACAAAGTCGCAGACGCCCTTTCCAGAATTCAAATATATCCAATGTCCTTGACCAACTCAAGTAATAAACCGAGACTTGATACCCCTGAACCAACATATGACAACATAAGTATTTTACCCGAACGAGCAGATTCCCCTAACCTAGAAGATTTTATGACAGTCCCAACGTTCACATTGCCCCCCGACATTTCTCAACCTTCAAAAACACCTGAACAAAAAGTTGACGATAATTCCCTACCAGACACAGTACGCACACAAGCTAGCTCTTCGCCTGTCATAGATATTTCCGAAAAACCACTTCAACACTTTAAAAATCAGATTGAATTCATCTCAGCTAACATGCCCAGAGAAATCAAAATCACAACTTTTGATAATGACAAACACATTTCAGTATTTATTAATGAATCAAACATAAGAGATAAATTTAACCAGCTATTTATTGAACATTGCCAACCAATAACTAATTATTATTGTTATTTTTCATCAGACCAATTATATGATGCATCTTCTCGATACATTAATGACATAACTAATGAAAATACACCAAAATTTCATCGATGTATGACACAAGTAATATACATCACTAACCCTGACGATCGATTAGCACAAATACAATTATACCACGAAGGAAAAACCAATCACCGCGGAATTAAGGAGACACTCGAACACCTACAAAGGAAATATTATTGGTCATCCATACAAAAAGATATTAAAAACTACATAGACAATTGTGTTACCTGTAAAATCCAAAAATATAACCGACATGCTATTGATCAACCCCTAAATTTGACCCCCACAAACAATCGTCCTTTTTATTCCATACACATGGACATATTTCAAATTAACAATAAGAAATTTCTTACTCTCATAGATCCATTTTCAAAATTTGCACAAGCTTACCACCTTCAATCTAGTAACCTTGTAGATATTGTGGACCGACTATTTAATTTTATAACGACATATCCTATGCCTCAATTAATCATAGCCGACAATGAATTTAATAAACAACCTCTGAAAGACTTCTTAAATTTTCACAAAATTCAATTTCACGCTACTACCCCACCTCATCACAACTCAAACTCACCCGTCGAAAGACTCCACTCCACTCTAATCGAACAATATCGATTATTTGAAGATAAAGTTCCTGAACATCAAAAAATGCAATATGCCATTTTGGCCTACAACAGTACAATTCACTCTAACCTAAGAATGACCCCTAACGAAATAGTTTTTGGACACACGGAAAACCGAAACCCATTTGACTTGGAATTTGACCGAACCTTTCTAACCGACTATGTCAATGACCATAAAAATAAGATGAAAAAGATATACCAAAATCTAGCAGGTATCCAACAACAATCAAAATCTAATCGAAATTCGCGGATCAATGCCAAAAAGAAAGACCGAAAGTTTACAATAGGAGACCTAGTCTACGTGAAAGCAAATAACAGAAGCAAAAACAAACCCCGTTTTATTGGCCCTTACAAAATCCAACAAGTTTTAGAACATGACATATATATTTTAATTTATGAGAAAAACCAATCCACTTTAAAAAGACATAACGAGTTACAACCCTTCACAGGACAATCTACACCCTTATCGCATTCACCTGGTCCGTCAAATCCGACGTAACCATCGAAACCCTGACAGACAATCCAGGCCTTTATCCCCTAGTGAAAGGCACAGCAATCTTAAAGGACAGTGAGTGGACATTAGTGAAAACTCTTGACTATTCCCCTCTTTTACAAAATTATATCCATCTAAAATCCAACATAGAAGAGATAGACCCTTCAAGGACATAATTATCGTATATACTATCCAACAGGAAATTATAATACCCCCGACAATCAGTTATTAATCCTTGATCAGTACCTGAAGAAATCCGATTTATTGATCAGACAACTCTTTCCCGAAATACAAATCACCCGTTCCAAACGCGAACTCCTAGACGGTATCGGAACAATGATTAAATTCTTCACAGCAAACCTTGACGCAAAAGACGGAAGAAGATATGACGAGACTATCGAAAAATTAACCAAGACCACAGGTTTACAGAAAACCATTCTAGAGGAACAGACAGAAATTCTCAATAATTCTATCGCTACATTTAATGATAATATTCAAAAATTATCCGAAAACCAGAAAACAATTGCGCAAAACTTACAAAGTTTTATTTTGGAAATCGAAACTAACAACGGCAAAATCCTAAATACTTTGTCGACTTTTACTACCCTCGTTGAAACTATAGAAGCCCTCCAACTTTTCATAAATGTTTTTATGGAACTTGAGACATCATTAACATTCGCACAAAATCAACAAATCCATCTCTCTTTAATCGATGACAACAATCTTTTAACTTCGTTACTTGAAATCCCGAAGTACTTACCTTAATAGAATACAAAGCAAAACCTTACAATTACCTTACCCTGTTGAACCGTCAACCCTACACTTGTATGAGAGTTTAATCAAAATCAAAGCCTATCAGACTAAAAGCAGTTTCACATTCATCTACGAGATACCACTCGTGCAAAAATCGATAAGTTACCAATTTATTAATTTGATACCCATTCTTGCTTATTACAGAGATCAACTCTTTCACATGACATTACCCACTTTTAACTCAATATTGTTTTCAAAAGAATATAGTATCCCTATGGAACCTCAATATTGTTCAATAATATCTAACAACCAATATTTCTGTCAAAAGGAAAATCATTATTTCATACCCAACAGTAAATTGTGTGAAACGCAACTTCTTAGCTTTAATCCAAATCAAACTTGTCAACCGTTTACGTTTCCCTTATCTCACTCTAAATTGATTAAACTTACAAAAAATACTTTGATCTTTAGTTCACCTAGCGAAGTTATTTGTGAAATTCAATGCGATAATGTTCAATACCATAAAACTCTCGTTAACACCCAGTTAATTCAAATAACACCGGATTGTTCGGCAATCATAAATTACAACGATGTTTTATTCACTTTCGAATCATCCTCAAAAATTTCAGTAAATCAATTAACAACAACCATCGGTAGACTAAAAACCAATACAATCAATAACAGCATAAAAATAAACAGTTCATTAGACTTATCCTATGTGGACGTAAACTCATTAAAACATGAACAATTAAAATTGAGTTATCACAAGGAAAGACTACAACAAAGTGATTCTTCACCTATATATAATTATTATAGCAGAAGTTCCATTATTATTATAATCCTATTTGTATTAATCATTATTTGTCTTTTTATATATGCCTATTTTAAACGCTACATGTTAATCAATAAAATAATCGCAAATTTACAAAATATAAATACTCCTACGCCGACTGTAGAACAACCATTAAATTTATTACAATGTAAAGTATGAACAGCATATAATTAATCATTGAAAATCAATTTTCCAAATATGCTTTTCAAACTGGCAAAGGAGGAGTTATATATATAGAAACTGCTTAGTTATAATAGATACGCTTTATCTGCTTCCTGTTGATTACTACTATCAATGCTTAGATGCAACTTTGCGAGTCTGCATTCTCGCCTTTTCATGATATCTTATTTAGTCTTAAGCCGAATGTACTAGTTAATAGATCGTTCTACTTAAGCTCCGCTTTTCTGTGTATGAAAGAAAACAATAAAGTTTTTTTTTCGATTTGGGCGTTACCAAACTTATCACTCGCCTTTTCACGTGCTACCTAATAACTATTATATAATTATGTCTGGTAACGTAATACGGGAAAAACTTTTGGAAAAAACGCTCGAACCCGTCGATTTTTATTTTTATTTGAGCATTTTTATTTCCTTTTACAATAAAGGAAGTATTGGATTCACCCCAAAAATTCTAAATTGAGTTTTCAACAGATCTTCACGTTTTAGAGTCCCCTGAACCCAAAAAACATATTTTTTTTATTTGGTCTGTCTGTCTGTGTGTGTGTCTGTGAACAGAATATCTCAAAAACGAAAAGAGGTATGGCGTTGAAACTTCATATATAAGTTTTGTGTACTATGTAGATGAGACAGCAAGCTTTTGAAGAAAATCGCATAACCGATTTTTTCAAAAACGGCTCTAACGATGTTTTTTAAACTTTACATTTTTACTACATTTGTAATGTGTATTGATGTGAAATATGTGATTTTCCAGTTGAATACTTCTAAAGTGGGTTTCTTTTGTTTTTTTTCTATTTTTTTTTATTAACTACTATTTTAAATAAAACACCCGGTATATTATTACATTTTTTAATTCACCTTAAAATTCTAGAGAAAATTTGTCTCTTCAACTAACGCTCTATTTTGTACCGTTTTGTAGAATTTGTAATTTTTGAAAATTTTTAACAAATGGTTAAAAATTAAAAATGAAATTTTTGACTAATTATAAGAACACTGTGAAAGGAAGTTGTGGGAGTATATCACACCAGATTTTTTGAAATAAACTGCATACATACAGAATATGACGTTGTCGATGATTTTAATCCCCATTTTTCATTACGGAATTTGAAAGAACGCATCTTTTTATTTACGCTAAACTGATTTTTGAGTATAGGTCCTACGATCAAACATTAAGAAAAAAAAATTAAAAATTGCAAATTACTAAATTTAATTGCAATGATAAGTTCTTACATATATTGCAGACCAATCCAATTTGATTATTTTTAATCACGTGACTCAGTTTGACAAATCAGACCACACTTGAAGTGAAAACGACCCTAGGGTGATTTTCAATCACTATGGAAACTACCTAATTAAATTTCAGTAGTATCCTATCACAAGTTGGTGGCACTGTAAATCTAAGTCAAATTCGAGGTTAGCAGGTTAGCTTTTCCGTCAGTCTGTGTCAAAACTGACGCGAAAGCTAACCTGATAACCTCAAATTTGACATAGACTTACAGTGCCACCAACATAATATTATTATAATGAAGTGTCAAATTAATTTGTCAGAAAATGGCTAATTTATTTAAGAACTTATCTTTCCGAATTCACCGCGGCCAGTGATAAATCCTTATAATTTTGACAAATAATATCCCTCAAGTGCGTTGCCTTTAAGAAATAACCCTCGGCTTCGCCTCGGGTTATTTCTAGGCAAGCACTTTCGGGTTGTTATTTGTCAAAATGATTGCGGGTGATTATCACTGCCCTTGGTAAATTATAGCTGATAATTTCAAAAACAACTAAATTAAATGTATAAATTGTGCACCTTTGTCTGCCTGACAGTAACTAAGACGACCGTCATGTTTTTTATCGATTGCTGTCATTGATAAAGCGTAAAATCATACTTCTTAAAATCAAGTTTAGAATGTTGCAAATTTAATTTTTTTTCTTAATTTTTTGTCATGTGAACTATACGCAAAAATTACCTTAGCGTAAGTAAAAAGATGCGTTCTTTCAAATTCAGTAATGAAAAAAGGGGGTTGCCATTACAAAAAATCATCGATAACGTCATAACTCATACGTGGGACACCTTGTATGTATGCAGTTTATTTAAAAAAATGCTCAAATAAAAATAAAAATCAACGGGCCCAGGCGTTTTTTCCAAAAATTCCTTGAATTTTTAACGAATTTATCCGCTACTTTACGAAAGCACTGTATTTCATTTCAATTTAGTTTTTTTTTAATACATCTACATACGCTTTTTTATAAACAATTTAAATAAATTTTTGTAGTTACATGTCTTACACTTTTTTATATTCAATAATAAACTTAGCACTGATTGAAGGTTTAGTTACAAATACAGTAGATTTTATTGCTAACCTACACACCTCTGTATCTGCCTTTTCCAACAGATGTAATTTTATTTCAAGTATATTAAGGGTTTTTAGTCATTACTGCAATTTTTAAATAATTTCGTAGCGTACTGCCATCAAAGATAAATACAGAAAATTCAATAACAGCAGGATTAGCAAAACTACTAAAAGTTCATTGAAAAACAACGGAACACGCGGAAAATTATGTCTGGTAACGTATTGCCTAATCGTTATTACGTAGCACATAAAAACGCGCATGAATTCAGTCTGGCAACCCTGCATATTCTGACACGAGTGGTGCCGATCGGTTTGTTTACATCTGGTTGACCTAAACTGCACGTTTACCTTAGCAGCCGTTAATAAGTACACCGTGCCGACCAATTATCAAAAGGAGGTGGAGTTTAGTGTTGGCGCTGAATTCAAAAAAAGATAATATACGTATAAGAGTACACAAACATTTAAATTATGTTCCATTTGAAAGAAAAATCGAAAAAATTATCACAGAGATCGTAAAGCTTATAAAGCAAAAATATGAAATATATAAAAATATGCATTTATTAATGTATTTAATATAAGAGCACATGTAAAAAATGATAATTGAAATACTTAGTGCTTTACGTTATCCCTTCTATACATACCACAAATTTGACATATGCATATGCGAATTTTGGAAGACATACGTTTTTCGACATCTAGTATACGGTTTTAAAAACTGAGGTTAACCAACTAGTACATAGGTACTTAAATCATGGAAAATGTTACAATGCCTTAACAAAACAGTTACATGTTCAATTTATAGACGAACTGTCGTTACTTGAAAGCTGCTTGTCTTTAGAAAATTATGTATTGACTTTATGGAACCAACTTAGACATGACTTACACTTTCCATGATGTACTTACTTGATTTAAAATAGATTTCCAATTTTTTGTTGGAATACTATACCAGCATTATCGTGCTTAGACGTGTTTTGGGTTGCCTAGCTTCCAGTGTTGTCCTCATAAATTTTGTAAATATATCCAATGTTGTGCTTATCTAAATTATTCTACAAATGTTTCACTGTTAACATTTCAAGTTTCCTAAATTTTATATTTAATTTTTTAGGATGATTGACACTGTTCAGCTTTTATATTATTAAGATTTCATATTTCAGTATTTTAAAATTGATAACAAGAGGTTAAAATTGGGTAAATATTAGAGATGTCGTACCCGGGTACCCGAAAGCAGTACCCGGGTACCCTCGGGTACCCGAAGATTTTACATTTTGCCTTATTATTTTCTGGCGAATGAAAATATTTTCATACAGGCGATTTTTTTATGACATTGTTTTCTTATTTGTTTGTACTTTTGTAGTTTCATACAATGTTCAAGCTTTATGCTCTAAGCATTTTAATGCCGCGAGTTTTAAAGTAAACTAATTTGAAATAGTACCTACTCGCCAATTCAAACTGCAAGTCGTCTGTCCTAAATATTTTCAGACTTCCAAGTGTTATCAAATTCAAGTACGTGACTTTTTATGCGAAATTGGTAGCAGCATCAACATCACACAGATGATGTTTATGTTAGTTCAACCAATACTGATGCGATTTAATGGTGCTATTGACGGGTTGAATATTTCTGTGAAGCGGATTTATTGCCTTACATGAAACAATAATCAACATTCTGTGGTATGGGATGGGTTGATTCTTGTTATTACTGCATTGTTTTGTTTTTCTAGATCTTATTCCTATTCTTTTTAAGTTTTTATTATATTCTCCGAAAAAGGCTGACTTTTTGGGCATTACATAATTTACTAGTCGGGTACCCGGGTCCTGAAAATATACCCGGGTTGACTATTACCCGGGTCGACCCGGGTACCCGGGTACCCGCCGACATCCCTAGTAAATATACAAGTTTAATTATTAGTGTTTACAATAAAATTTAAGTTAGTATGATTGCACGCCAAAATCTAAAATTTCAGTTAAATGATAGCTTTGCCTTCCCATAAACTACAAATAAACAAACATTTACACTAAAATAAGTCTATCCTTTAAATTGAATGCTGACAAATTGAACATCCACTACATATTGTTAAATAGATTAACATTTGTGATAATCATTAAAAAAACTGATAAAATGATGTCATAAAATTCTAAATAATGAGACGATTCCCCTTAGAATCTGAAATGAATTCCCATTTTTTATGTATTTATGAGCATTAATAAATTAACGTACAGTAAGCACATGAATGCTTACATTGATAAAATATAGAAGCAACGAATTAACAATTTGTGATATGTATAGAAGGGATAACGTAAAGCACTAAGTTCAATTACCATTTTTATATGCTTTTATATTAAATAAATTAACAATGCATAATTTTTATATGTTTCATATTTTTGCTTTATAAGCTTTACGATCTCTTTGATAATTTCTTGGATTTTTCTTTCAAACGGAATATAATTTAAATGTTTGTGTACTCTTATACGTAATTTTTTTTTAATTCGGCGCCATCACTAAACTCCACCATCGGCACAGTGTACTAATTAACTGCTGCTGTTTACCTTTAGCTCTTCTTGCTATTTTACTGGTTCTAGGAACGGTAGTTCAAGTGGGCGACGTACACTACAAGATTACCCTATTCTAAGACTTGAAACATGAAATAACATGAAATTTTAAGAAATAATTCGTTTAGAAAATGGGTTACCAAAAAAACAACATTGAATTACTACACAACCAGGAACGGCTAAAGTTAGGTTAGGACAGCGTACCAACGTTGCCAGTTCGTGCAGTGATGTATAAAGCGGGAAACTTAAACTTTCAAACTAATATGTTTCAAATTACATTGATACGTATATTAACTCACAAATTTACCGTAACAGCAACTGTTATGATTACGCATAAATTCTCCAAAATTTACTAAATTATATTTACTTTAATTTTCTTTTAGAGAAGCCACATGCCAATATGCATTTGTTAAATTAATAAAAATCAGGTTATTTATACATTTTATATTTTTTATTAACAAAAGTTTAAAGATAATATAATTACTAATTTAAATAATTATTAATGTAAATATTAAAAGATAATATAAAATATGTTTTTCCCAATTATTCACTTATATAAATGATCATTTCCAGGATCCTTTGATACAATTTCTGAATGCGTGCCATATAAAGTTTCTGTAATTAGCCGAGTTTCTTCAATATTGGGTTTCCTACAGCTTCTGTTCTTATTTTGTTTATGTGTTGAATGAAAAGAGGCCTGTTTTCGAATTTTCTTATTAGCTGGCTCTCCAACATACTCTGTTTTCAAATAAAAGTTTTTTATTTCCATTTCACTAATGGATTTAACACTTTTAAAAAAAATTGGAACTGTATTTATTGCCATTGACAGCACACCTGGACTTACTGCCTATGCTTTTGAACTCACTACCATTTTAAGTGTAGATAAGTTTAACTAAGGGATGCCCTTAGCATTTATGTTTTCTAACAGGAAAAATTCTTATATCAATCAAGTTTTCTTTCAGAAAATAAGAGATAACGTGGGCATTATAAAAACTGACACTTTTACTGAAGGTTGGGTATAAGAGATAATTAACTCCTTACATAATCTTTAAGAATGTTTAAACGATACTTTAAACAATATTATAAAACTCCATATATTTGAGTTTCGCGCCAACTGTCGAGGCCCGAATGAATTATTGACGATTAGACTGTTCTTCGGCTCGTTCGTCTTTGTATCGTACTTGGGATTGGTCGATAAGTTGATCGACAGCGCATGATCTTTTTGGCGCATTGCCGGCATCGCATAGCGTCATAACCAATGCAACGGTTGTTTTTGTCTTTTGTGTTTGTTGCCGCGTGTGATTCCCTGTGATTTGTGCACTTCTTGTTTGCGTAATTGCTGTTTCTGCGTATAACATTTCTGATTACCAGCATCTAACGTGGTGAGTAGAATTATAAACTAACTTATACTTACCTTGTTTGCGTCCCACATGGTTACCTAAATCCTTGTAGTTATTAATAATGGCATACGTTGGCGTCGAATTTGATAACGATGGTGGCGTTTTGCTTGTCCATTCGGCTTGTATTGGCCACCGTAACAAACGACAAGAAAGTTCAACGATGTAGTACAGTCAGGATGAGACCCTCCTGATGACGGAAGTTTGAAATTGCTCAAGCTAAAGCCTACATTTTTTGCAACAGGTGTGTATTTAATTTAGAATTCAAACTATTTGGTTACACATTCAATGTAAGTTGCATTTAGTTTTGTAACACTTGCGCTCTGTCAACGAATTTTTAGAAAGATTTCAGTCCATTGAACCATAAAAATAAGTAATTATTTTTACTACAAATTCTACACAAATTACATGAAAGGCTATTAACTTGCTTACAGAATATTATCCTATATTAGCAGATTTGACATATGCATGTGCTCGAACATCAAAAATGAACCAAAATTAAATACAATAATAACAAAAGAACTAATAAATTAGTCATTAGTAAATTAGAATTTGATTTGAAAATGTTATGAATTTTTATATATCTTTTGATACTGATACTGTACGTTAAGTCTAAAATAAGTTTTAGTTATACTTTCATTGTACTTTCAATAAACTTGTTTAATGCATCTACGTCATTTTTCTGAAAAGTTATACGTCAATGGTACGTCAATTTGACGTATTACGCGACGTGCGAGATTGGTCGTTAGCTGGCGTCATTAGGCAGTGACATTAACACGTCATATTGACGTTATTTGTACGTCATTTGTAGCCGTCGCAGCTGGTCAATGCTGACTAATAATTGACGTCATTTCGACGTCAGTGTGCCGCCTAGGAATGTGTCACACAACACCAATAACGATACACTCACCTGACAATCCTACCCGATGGAAGTATTCAAATCGTGAAAAACTCACCTTTCCAGATTTCTTTGTGGCTTCACGTTGCAGGGTCTTTAGATGACGAAAAAGATGCTTCAAAAATTCCATCTGCCTGTCTGTCCATTTGTTGGCGATATAGCTCAAAAACTATTTGTTGGAGAAACATGGTTACTCAATGTACCGAACCAGCTTTCCTAGAAGATATGGGAGACATCCCCCTCCTAACCCCAGAAGCAATGGAATGGCTCAATTCAAACGTCAGCACACTGAACCAATAGAAACAATATTCTTTATAAATAATTTATTTTTATACGAATAATCATATTATTATGGATGAGACGGCTGGGATATTGTGTTGTAATATCTATTAATTGATAATACTTGTTGGCTATGATTTAATTTACCCGGCACTTGCTGGTATTGTATTTTTAAATTTAAATTTAATTAATGACTATATCTCATGGGTTGGGTTGCTACATCCTGCCAATTTATGTTAATGTGTCCAATTATTTTCTAATATAATAGATTTTACATAAGTTGTTCTGGTGTTTATTGAATGCGATCCCTTCTACGCTGACTATTTGACTAATGAGATAACATAGAACGGGGTTTTTTAAAATTATGGGAACTATTCTCTCAATATCAAGTTATGGTGACCTAACCTCACATTTAAAAGATACAAACAAATCAGAGAAGGCTTATATTGAACAATTGCGTCTGCTATAACTTATCGAAGCAATGCCTAGGTCATAAAACGTAAGTAAACAGCGCCACTAAAACAAAACGCGCACAAAAGGACGCCACCGAAAATTCACCTTTCAGTTAAAAAAAAACGTGAATCTGAGCTTGATATTCAGCTTCTTGACTGATGTTTCGGCTTTTGTTGGACCCCCAGCAGGTCTCTCGAAAACCGGCTCCCCGTATTGTCGGTTAACCTGCATTTCAAGCCGTCTGCAACTTGCCAATGTAGTCCAATCGCTGCTCCCGGCTCCAATCTCCTTAATCTACGTGCCCCCAGCTAGGACTCCGCTGTCATGTAGGAAGGTTTTGGCTACCCTGGGTTTCTAAGCCTTTGCTTCTTATTTGGACCTAGAACAACTTACCACCAAAGATACCAGCTAAACTCGACGCACAAATCAACACTTTTTCCCATCTGCAGGGGCGCTAGAAATAAATGCAAATCTCTGCAACCTACCCATGACACTGTACTAATGTGAAAACACATTGTAAAATTGGATCAATTGGTATTTTTTATCTTTTTACTTCGTTTTTTGTAGGAAGCAAAGCACACCCACAAGATTAGCTTCTGCCCCCCAATTGTTATATTGTTTCCTACTTTTTTGTTTCTTTGTTTACATTCTGTTATTATAAAGACAAGGCTTGCTATGATTACAGTTTCATATTCAAGTCAAGAATTGACGGCCATGCTGGCATAAAACTAATAAATTGTAATACTTAATTAATTTTATTCAATTTTGCCTTATAAACATTCGTTTATTTACGTCAAATCACGCCATTAAAGCAGTTGTTTATTTTGTTTATTTAAGCAGAGCATTATAATTTTATAAGCCGCGGATTAAAAATTTTAATCACAATATTTTTGACAAATTGCATAAAATTACAATCAAAATCATTATCGCATTAGGTTATGTATATCTTCTATCGGTGTTTGAGAAACAATAAAAATATTGCAGTTTGGTACGCTCCCGCATTCAAAGTTCACACTTCCATAGCTGGGTGTAGAGACTGGACTTGCACTAGGGGCAACACATGATTTAGGTTCAATAGTTAGGTTAACAGTAGGCAGGGTTAAAATAGAGCTTCTTTCGGCAGTCGAGCTGGTACTACTTGCACTAGATGTAGATGATTTCGATTCCATCTTTGATTTAGCGAAAATCTTTTCGCAGGTTTGGATCTTCTTTTCGACGGAATCCACGATATAATTCTCTGGCACTGTACTCGAGGACCACCCACCATGTTTCTTAAGCTCCAAGAGGTCCGCGCCACCATCCAGCAGAAATGAAGCGGAGGTACGCCGGAATGCATGGCCAGTAAATAATTCCGGTTCTGAAATACCCAGAAACGTAGCAATAACACTAGGGAGTTTTCGAATTTTGTTTTCTCCGACGGGTTGAACTGTGCATTTTCCATTCTGATAATTTATAAAAAGTCGCCTGTGCATCATTTTTGCTGGTCGTAGCTTCATATACTTTCTATAGACGTCTAGGGCATTTATAGCTGTCTCATTGATGATTGTAAATGTTCAAGCTTTATTGGTCTCCGTATCTGGTAATGCAACAACTAGAACACTGCCTCTGTCGTCCACGTCGTCAATTTTCATTTTGACCAGTTCTCAAATGCGACAACCGCCAGCAATACCCATAATAAGTATAGTCTGCAATGTAATTTTACAATTACAAGGAAGAAAAGAGATCAATAATGCTAACCTTTGCAAGTAAATACTTCTCGTACCGTGAAGTACGAATGAACCTCAAAATTTCGTCGCGGCTAAGAACTTTCGACTTCTTGAGCTTAAAGCCCCTTGCGTTTTGCTTTAGAAGGGCTTTCACTTACGGAAATCTACATTAAAAATAGATAAACAGGTATTATGTCGATTCTATACACAATATTCCCACTCACCTTCCAATGTCAATATTCTCAAATGCCGTCAGGCAGGCTTTTAGCATAGAGCAATAACTCCATACCGACGATGGTTTGATTGTCTTAGATTGTTTCGAAATATAATTTAGTATCACCCTTTCCGTAACTCCATCTGCTTTTTTCTTCATTCGCCAGTCGCAAAATTTCTGGTACACGTTCTTGTACAAACCCTTCGATTTTCGAGGAAGCAGTTGTTCCATTATAGCATCGTCATCATCCAAAGCCTCTCCCGGATCAGAGAAAACGTCATAATTCATTTCTTTGCACAAATTATCCATTTCTTTTTGCAGAAAACACTTCGACGCACGGTAGAATAGTTGTTTTTCAATTTTTCCTTCGTCGCTCGCGCTATTAAACTGACACCTCATTAAACATTCATTTTAAACGCTTGTATAATAAATAACTATTAAATGTGTTTGTGACCTTTTAATATGTAACCTGGCGACAGGAACTCTAGCTTTACATTAGTGTGTATAAAATAACATGCAAGCTTTGTTTACCTGCTTTAATTGTAAATTTGAAATCTTGTCACATGTAAATAGTAAATAAATAAATATTCAAAGATAAAACTTATATATTATTTATTATATTCATAATATACAACATATTAAGGTAGGTATAATAAAATAAGTAAAAGTACCAATAATATTACACTCTGTTTGCCTTCATCACCACCAGTTTTTCAAATAAATCGTCAGAAGTCGCATTCCTTCTGGACTATTTATAACTGAGGCAACCGAAAAAAGTCTTTCAGCTGGTGCTGAGGAAGGCAAATCTGTGTTGTATCTTAAAAATATGAGTTTCTTACGGACATTCATTTAGTATATTTAAATCTTTCTTTTATCTTCAAAATAACGAAGTAATTCGAGTTCTATTTTGCTTTTAAGGTCTATTTCTTTGTTTATAGTTGATGTATAAACAAATATTTGATGACGTGCACCGTTTGTTTCCTTGATTTTACTATAGAGGGTTTCTTAAAACCAACAAAATGTTCGTCTTCTGCTGCATTTGAATTGTCTGAATCTTACTTTACATCTTGATTTATTTATATGTTCAATATTGGAATTTGCAAACATATTTGAGGCTGCCGTAATTAATAATGTTTGTATGTCTTTTAAACTAGTATTGCTGCTTTCTGAACCCGCTACAAAAGTGCTATGCCATCTAAGTTTTATAGATGGCATCGTTACAGAAGTTACTATAGCTGCTTTAGATTCTTCTAAATGAGCTAAACAAAGAGGTTATTGTTCCCTTTTTCGAACCTATAATGATACATTTTTGTTGTTCATATAAAAGAATTGTTCACTCCACCGAGCGACTACTAACTGTATTCATATTGTCTCTCTAGGCAGACAATGTGTTACTTCTGTCACCATTTTTGTAACCTAGAAACTGATTTCTACTCCCGGTCGTGGAAAATAGATATTTATGCATTAAGGGAGATATGAATATGTTTTTCCCTGAGGTTGACCCTCGGTCTGTAAGTCAACCGAAAGTAAAGAACATGAATATCTCCCGTGGTGCATACAATATTTTATCTACTAGCATATTCTTAAAATAGTATGAAATTTCAAAATGTCATAATGACATTTAAAATTAGAATATGTAAGTAACATCAAGGATTGCCTCATTGTATGGTTGCTAAGACGTTAATCGTAGTTGCATTGTTACCATGAGTTTGAGGGAGAAATAATTTGACAAGTCCCTCGGGAATTAAGAGTAGCTTTTCATATTTTGTTTCTATGACGAAAATGTACAATATCATGTTGCTAGTAGATAAATATAATTTCGAACATGAAGAAATGTCGAATTTTTTTTGGCTAGATTTTGTAATGATATTCGAAAAAACAGTACGTTGAATATGTTAGAAAAGTGATTCTTCCATGTTCGTGTAAAATTAATCCGCTCGCTTTGCTGCTCGTAAATTAATTGTTGAAAAATTCTCACTTTTCTTAACTTATGGAACATACTACTATAAAATATGTCTAACTCCCTAATGTGAGGCTGAATGACGAAAATATTTATCTTACCTAAGTCTACAGTCTACATTGTTTGACAGCAAAATTCGACTTAGATTTTATAAACACATGATATTCAATTGACGCAACCTGAGCATTTTTTTGTTGGCTCACTGCGAAAAATTTTTTTACCCCTTTATCCGAAAGTAACATTTTCTGTCGCCAATTAGGAGATTCCCGAAAATATACGTTTGGTTCCCTGGTCGGTTTGCAATGGCAGAGGGAGGGAGTGTAATATATTGACTCCCGTTGTCATTATTTATTTATTTTAGAAAGTAGCCAACAGATCAACCAATTACAGGCTACTATTAAACCAAATATACATAATCTGCACAATACATACAGAAAGTTATTAACTAGCTAGATTGTATGGTAGCGGCAAGTAAACAACTAAGAATGAGTACTACAGACGAAAAACACCTATAACTAAAGTTGACATAAATATTAGATAGCAATATTACAAATTTGTAAATTAAGAAAAATAAAAAAAAAGATCTATATATTTAGTAGTTGCTAAAGTACTTGCAAAACAAAATAAAGAACAAATCAATTATTATAAATTCTAAATATAGTAATATATTATACAAGACGATAAAGTTAAATTTTATCGACGAGTGAATCCTTTAACGTTGAGACGAAGTCGAGACGTTAATGATTCAAGAGTGGATAGAAATAACTTTATCGTCGCGTATAATACATTTTTTTTCTATAGCAAGAACTTTAACAATTTCAAAAGAAAATAAGGACAGTCAATCGCATTTCAAAATGTCACTAGCTAGATTGGGTTGCTACGATAATACGAAGCTGTCATATTTAATTTAAACAAAAGTTAGAAAATTAAATTACTTTATCTATCCTTGATGTTAAAGTTCTATTTTATCTACCCTTGCTGTTAAAGTAACGATTGACCATTTGTTTTGAGTTGATAACAGCACACTTTAACATGTGCTATAGAAAAAAAATATAAATAGCTTGCGTTGTTACAAATCGAACACATACGCAACATTGGCGAATTATAGGCATAATTCGTTCTGTAATTCGAGATTGAAAAAACAAAGGTATTCCTAGAGTTGTGTGAGGGTACATGAAAATGCAGCTTCGATAAAAGGGTATCACAATCTACAGCCGATCTAACTAATTTGAATATAAATATGCATGACTGCAAAGCTCTTCTTTGTTCAAAACTTAAGAAATTAGACTCTTTAGGGAGGATAGATCCCATGCATTTTGAAATATAAGAAGCGCAAGGTAAATTATTTCAATATTCCCGTTTGGCAACTATTAAAACATCCTCTTGATTGTTTTTAGGATGACGTCAAACCTCCTCTTGATTGTTTGGATGCACGCCGGCACGCCGATCTTTCACTGTTTCGCCCCAAAATCTGGTGGCGCCGTACGACTTTCGAAAACCACGAAGTAATTGGACTTCTGAAAAAACGCTGTCCGTCTTCGGCAAGGTTTAATTTTTGATTTAAGTCGTTTTCCAGAACGCTGACACTTAAATTGCAAGCAAATTCCTACCTCGTTATATCCTTCTACGCTGGCTTCGGAGCTGGTCGCAGTAACGCCGCCGGAATATCTCAGGCTGTAGCCACTCCCCTGGGTGCAGGTGTTGACGCCGACGTTATTGCAGCCCTGGAAGATGACCCCGATCGCTGACCTCTGAGTTCCGATGGTAATTTTGGCCGTAGTCAAAGATCGTAATTTACAGTTGGACGGCTCCCGATATCCTCCCCAGTTTATATCCTCGGAAAAAAACTGCAATTAAATATGGAGCACACATTCAACAACCTTTCAATTTAATTTATTCAATTGTCATGTTGCTAAGATACGGTGTTATTCTACTATTAATTGGAGTAAAGGTTGATTACATAACTTACAATCTTAACATGTTCTTATCTAAAATATTGTCTTTTTGCTTATAACTAATATTGTTCTATAGCGTTGCACTCACAAACGTTTTTAATTTCACTGCTCTGCTTTTGCACTATGTTTTTAATTATTAAAGCACTGCTTTTTGAGTTACGCACTTTTTACGTCGCTTGCTTCTTTTCTGTTGTCTCCATTCAGGATTGCGCTTTGCAATTTTCTAGATTTTCTTTCATCTTGCCTTACCCTTCAGCTTGCTCACAATTTTCACAGTCCTTTGATTTTATTGATAACTACGCTCCTTTTATGCACGTAACAACCTTTTTGTGTCAATTACTTTAGTTTGGTCTGGCTTTACATGTGCACAAACCTATCATTTTATAGTAATTGACGTATTTAGAGGGGTAACCCAATCTTAACATTCGGGCATATGTTTACTACTCGAGCGAGCGTAGCGAAGCAAGTGTGGTAATTTATGTGAGCAATGTTAAGACGGTTACCCCTCGAAATGCGTTCATTAGTTTATTGTTCATTGAGGCAGTAATTTGGAATTAATAATTACTAAAAACTGCTAAATCGAAATCGGACTATCATGAATATGTGTGATGTTGCTATAGTGCCTGTCGTAAACAAAATAAAAATCTTAAAATGGAAACGCAAAACAAGTTCCTTGTTATCCCGGATGAAATTAAAAAGATTGCCGTCTCCGCAACGGAGGAAATTGTCCCTTCGGGTGGATGCATGTTAAATGTATCTTAACATTCGAGGACGCGATCATGGTAAACATTGTTTAACATTTCAATGAACAATAAATTATATTACTTTATTCACAAGCCAAATTCAAACCATCTGAAATATGCTTTGCCTTTGCGTGCCTTTATCCGACTAATTACTGTTTGTCGCATCTCACACTTAATATTTTTATTTTTTTTAAATTGCAATTATATAAAATATCCTAACTCTGTGCTTTATTGATTTGGTTGATTATTCAACACTATAATGAACGAACCAATGAAAATGGTTCCATTTGTCAGAAACGGACAATCAAAATTGACTGTCATTGAAAACACCAGGGCCGGTTGCAGAAAGCAATGTTAAGTCTGGTGTTGCTAACGCGACGTCAAAGTGAACAAAAACGAATCAAATCTCAAATGCTTATGGCAACTAATACATTAGTAAACAAAATTTGATGCGATTTTGTTCACTTTGACGCGATGTTAGCTAACACCAGACTTAACATTGCTTTCTGCAACCGGCCCCTAATGTCACAGTGTTTTCACACGAGCCCGATTGGTTTTAATGATTTCAATTTAGTGAGTAGCCCGTGACTGACATTTCAGCAAAACGTCAAAGTTTGCAAATCAGCGTCGTTCTAAAAACTCATAATAATCGTGTTGGACGCTCTAGTATTGAATTAATAGTGGAAAACGTTAAAAATGTGTGCTGTCGAACACGGTAAAAGTAATCTACCCATATTGTTGAATAATCTTTCCAAATACCACTCAAGGCAAAATTTTTTAGGAGAATTTTCTTTGTCAACATGCAAATTATTGCAAATTTCTCTCAACAAAAACTGCTCAAATTCCACTCGACCTGCGGTCTCGTGGAATTTTTAACGCAGTTTTGGTTTCGAGAAATTTAAACGCAATAATTTGCACGTGAACAAAAAATTCTCAAAAAATTTTCATCTTTTGTGGTATTACCCTTGATTATTTTGTACTGCAAACAGAGCCAAGTTGTGGGCTAAATACCATTTCAATATAATTTTTTCTTCGAACGCATGTTATAAAGCGCAAAATTTCAAAAATTTTGCTTTAGAAAATCATTATAGTGATTCTAGATTTCTGTAGCGACATTTGGTCTAATTTCCAAATTTGATGACAAACACAAATGCGAGAGGTAAAAAATATTGGCTCCCCGCGGGAGTTAATAAAAATTGGCTCCCGCTGGTTGGAAATTAACAGTTTTGTTTCCTAAAACCAGCGCGCAAAAGCTGACTGTCTATATAGTGAGTAGAGAAAATACATTTGCTCAAGCAGGCAACAATGAAGTCATTTTTACATTCAAGAAACCTTTACATAAGAAACGGGTAAAAGTACATAATTTATGAAAATTACTGTCAACGTTTAACAATAAATTGCTTAGATTGCTTTCATGATTTTACTTGAAATTATAAATCTTATCAACATAACATCTTGAATAATACTTATAATTTTTTTCAAAATATTTAATATCTATTAATTTTAAGTTTAAGGCAATAATTTTTCTGAAATTACGTAAACTGGGCCACTTTGCACTGTCCTTTAAAAAACCGAAATAAAATTTTGTGTAAAATCATTAGAGAAGCCAATATTTAAATACGTTCTAATTAGCATGCGGGTTTTGTATGTTTTGTTCGTCAACGCAGCACTCTCTATAACGTAAAGAAGTAATGTTGGATGAGAAGTCCGGAATTATACGAAAATCACGACTTTGATCAAACACTATTACACATTTTTAATAATAATTAATCGAAGCTAACATGTAGCAGACTGCTAAAAAATTTTCTTTGCCACAAAATTATGCACTCGTTGCCACGTTGCCGGTATCAAAAGTGGTATATGAGCATTACATGTTAAGAAAGAGACAAAGAATGAATAATTTACAAAATGTTCAATGCAAGAATCGCCACATAAAATTTAAAAACGTTGTAAAAGAAAATCTGGTGTGATACACATATGCAACTTCCTTTTACAGTGATCTTATAATTAGTTACAAATTTGTTTTTATTTTTAAGCATTTGTCAAAAATTTTCAAAAATTGCAAAATCTACAGAAACCGTACAAAATAGAGAGTTAGTTGAAATTATTTAAAAAAAAATTTTAGAGGTATTCAACTGAAAAACCACATCTCACAAAAATACACATTAAAAATGTAACGTTTGAAAAAAATCGTTAAAGCCGTTTTTGAAAAAACCGGTTATGCAATTTTCTTCAAAAGCTTGCTGTCGCATCTAGTAGTACACAAAACTTATATATGAAGTTTCAACGTCATGCCTGTTTTTGTTTTTGAGATATTCTGTTCACACACACACACACACACTGACAGACCAATGAACAAAAACATGTTTTTTGGGTTCAGGGGACTCGAAAACGCATTTTTGTGTCAAACAGACATGAAATTTCGCAATTAGGTGCATTTCATTAGTGTCTTATGCTGTTTAAATGTTGTTATCGCATTTTGGCCGCTTAGTTCAATTCCTTACTTAAAAACGTATTTTTTTGGATTTACCGCCTGTTTTACTTACACGGCAGTATCGCCTTACGGTAGTACATCGTTTAGAAAAAGCAAATTGAAATGAATCAACAATTATTGTGAACCAATATCGTCAAATGAAGCTATGTATCAATTATTATGGAACAAAGGAAATTACTTTTACCGTAGTTATTGTAATCTGTAATCTACTTACCGCAAAAATATGTTTAGCGTCTTACACAATAAATACTACGTACACTGTTACAACCTGCACATTACATCTACACCAACAGGGGCGCAGGAACAGGGGGGGCAAGGGGGGCGATTGCCCCCTCATAGAATATATTGGGGGGGGCAAATAATGTAATTTGCCCCCCTGATATATTTCATACGGTTTTCAAAAATGTGTACATAGGGTTTTCACATTAATCTATACAAGATGCTAAAACTCGTTGTTCTATTGTAGGTGGTGCAGAAATAAAACAGGAAGAATTTGTTAAACAAGTTTTTATTTTTAGGTCGACAGCGAAGAATTCGATATAGTCCATTTTTGTTTCATATGGTAATGCAAATGTCGAAATTCTAGGGAAACCATTGACAACAAGCATTGTCACTAGGTTAGATTGTATTGGTACATAAATTTCTTATTATTTTTGTGGTGAGGTTCGGCTTCATGTCGGCAGGTTGACATTTCATTATTTTAAATTGTAGCTTTGGCTATTATAAAATGGAAATGTGATTTTATAATTTGATTTTAACTGGTTGGTAGGTATTGCACTAAGAACAATTTTAGTTTATAATAGCCAGAACTACAGTTTAAAGTAACTACAGTGTCAATCAGTCAACATAAAACCTATTCTCATTGCAAATATAATAACCACAAGTTTATGTACCAACACAATGCAATGCAGTGACAATGTTTGTTCTCAATGGTTTCCCTAGATTGTATTTTCATATGAAAAAAATGTAAAGGGGTTTACACTAAACTTCCCTCGCACGAATCCATTTGCAAAAAATGTGAATTACATCAATTTTGGCCCCCAGGCGAATATTTCGAGCCGAGTTTCTGCTGCGTCAGAAAGACACCATATTATTCTGTCCCACTTGTGATCTTTACCCTGTATCTGGTAGGTCTCATTTTTGACAATGATAAAGCCTGAGCTATGTACAAATTACTACGTTTATCTATTTCTCAGTTAAAGCAAAAATAAACAAAATTTAATTTTTTAAGGTGCTCACCTTGTATATATTACTCTGAGATGTGTTCGGTTTTATGCCAGGTAGCTATATAATCTGCATGCAAAATATCGCCTTCTTCCAACAAATAGTTGTTGAGCTATACCGCCAACAGGCAGATAAAGAGATAGATGAAATCGAGAAAAAAGCATTTTAGCTTAATTGTAACTATTATAGTTATTTATGTATCAGGTATATAAATGTAGCATCTCTTGGAGTATTTTATGCAGAGCGAGAGTAGCGTAGCGGTAAAGAGGACGAGTCAAATAAGGTTTGATTATGTACGAGCTGCATGCAAAGCTTTTCGTTCGACTGCACTGCAGAAGATATTTTATCTACAATATCATTTATATTACACACAGAAAATTCAAGTTGCTATTCATACATTTCATAGTTTCGAAATGCGCTCTTCTAGGTTAATTGCGTTAGTAATATCAATAATAGCGATCTATTACCGTAAGGTATTAAAGATGAATTTCTTTCTATTTTTTCAAAGTTTTCAGTAACCTAATACAATCTTCTTTCCTGATTTTAATAAAATGACATTAATTTTAATAATAACTATTGAACATTGACAAGACTAAAGTAGCACTTTAAGGACGCTAAATAATAGTGTTTTTGGAACAGTCGACATAAAGCTTAGTCATGTTAAAACATTAAAAAAAATGTTTTGCCCCCCATGATTACAGTAGTTCCTGCGCCGCTGTACACCAACATTCGACAATACACCAAATTGACCAAATATTGTTCTCTCCCATGCACACGTCGTTAAAAATGATGTTGCACAAAACTAGCTGATCTCCGACTCCTCAGAGGAAATCATAAATTATTCTTTATTTCATACTGATGTCAAAAATTACATTTTTCGGACTAGTCATGGTACGAAAAATGGAACATTAAAGTCTTAGTACTTTAAAGTAAAATATTAAAGTTCAAGTACTTGAAAATTATACGTCAGTTGTTGATATGGAATTCGAAATGATTTACAACTTTTTATTTAAAATTCATTAAACTTGCAGTATGAAATAAACAGTTGTATTCACCACGAACGAAAAGTATTTTTAAAGGTCCTCGCAAGTAATTCCGTCCTCGGCTGACAGTTCAGCCGTAAACAACTTTCTCGTCCTTTAAAATGTCACTTTACGTTCTAGATAAATAAACTATTATTATCGCTCTGGGAATACCCTATTGCGATTTCCTTAATATGAAACTTAATAGGGCCTTATCTTAGATTTTGCGTTCTGGAGATTTAGCATTCAATCGAGGTCAGTAATTCAGTAATTGAATTACCACAAAGTAATTCAATTACCGCGAGTAATTTCAATTCCCACAAGTAATTCAAATATTTGTAAAGTAATTTAAATACTTTAGAGTAATTTAATTACACAAAAGTAAATGAGTAATAGGATGTAGTAATTAATTACTTTCAAAAAGTTATTTTCAAGTACTTTTTAACAAAAATGGCAATTCCCAATTACAATTAGCGCATTTTGGAAAATAATTCAATTCCAAGGCAAATATACAAAAAGGAATTAGTAATTTAATTACAAAGTAATTAATTACTGCCTAGCTCTGCCACCCACTAAAGAATACTGTTGCGTATAAAAATTCTACCATGTCATGGAATATTAAAATGGCACCTAACTCTTCTCTGCACTTTGGTTACTCATTTATACCCAATAAACGCCGTTACTGCAAAAACGATCTCTGCTACCGACCAGTTATCCATACTGCATTTCATTTACTAGGGCAAGACATTGCATGTTTCCACAATAGCGTATTGTCAAACACTCTTTCTAGAATTCATTTCCACCATACGCAATTAAGCTGTAAAGACTGTCACATTCTATTGCCCCACCCAGTATCCTTTATCTAATAGACTTGTCTGTCCGTCCGTCCGGGACGCTGTTTCAGCAGCCAAACCGTAAGAGATAGAGAAAAAAGTTATTAAAGTTATATGTTTGGAATGGTCATGTCAGGTCAGCAACCGAATTTCAGTCACGTGACACTTCCGGTTTTCGAGAAATCACAAAAAAGACCGTTTTTCAAATAGAACGCGTATTAAATAAAAATGTGTCAGTAGCCAAACGGAGCTGCGACTTAAAACGTCGATCGGTTAGGCAACCACTTTGACACCTTCCAGGTCTGCGTACAGTTTTTATTTAATACGCGTTCTATTTGCAAAACGGTCTTTTTTGTTTTTTTAAATGAGACATTTGTCTTACTGGATTGCTTGTTTTAAACTATTATTAAAGCCTCTTGGTACTGCTATATCAGTTTATTCAACCCCACAATTTCTCTTTTTTTTTAAATTTAGGATCGTTAAGCAAGAAGCCATAAAAGGTAAGTGCTTTTTGGATTCGACTATTAGCTAGAATGCAGATTTTTTTGTTGTTAACGACAGACGCCCGCTGTTTTTTTTTCAAATTACTCTATGCATTTTTCTAACCTAAACAACCGCCGCCTGGTCGTTATTCAGGCCAATAATCGTCGAGAGGTTGAGCTAGCCAGGGCTGTGCTTGTCTTTCAATTGAGGGTGTCACAACAACTTCACGAAAAGTGAAAATCTCCTTCGATACTAACTTGACTTGTGAAACTGTAAAATAACAAATAACTTGTAAGTATACAGTACCATATTAAATATAACACCAAACATTAATATTTTATTATCAATAAAGAATATTACATAATTTACTATTAAAGGAAAGTTTAATTTTAAATTAAGTTTTATAAATTAAAAATAGAAGGGTATGCAACACAAAATGTATGCCTTAACAGGCCCCTGCTTGTTACATAAGCTCTTAAGTGAAATATGATTTTACCTTACAGCCGCAAAAACATCACGAATATCCCCATGTACGATTGTGCAAGGTGTTATGAAAATGAGTGCAAATATTTTAACCCGCAATAGAACTCGCTAAACTGAACAACTTCTCCATTTGTAATTTTTTCGAAACCCCCCTCAAAACTGAGTTAAAATTCATATTTTAATTTAATAGCACAAAACACAAAAACCTTTCTTTGATATGCAAACCAACAAAAACTGCAGAGGTACTGATAAAAAATTTAGTTCAAATCTGGTCACCAAAGCACCTTATTAATTGAGGTAGGTAAGTTATTGACCACATGTTTTTTGTATAAGAACAACTTTGCAGTTTTAATATGCTAGTGTTGTTCACCTTTAACTTAGATTTGTTTACCAAGTGACTCGTCAAATTTAGGGGAGATAAATGATTGAAAAAATATGCATTAAATGAAAAACGATAAATAGAAAAGTTGTTCATTTTGGCGAACTCTATCACTGGTTAAAATATTTGCACTTATTTCCATAACACCCTGTATAAAAGTATATTTAATTCTTAATCCTAAGCTTCCACACAACTTATGAATACTCGTTGCACCACCTTTAAGTATGACTGGTAACATTGGAGTAACGGAAAAATACAAGAACAGATGAGCTTATTTTTCCTTTGACTCGCATCAATTTACTAATAGCTGGTGAGAACACAGTGAATGCTTACTAGTGTGAGCATGATAATTGATAAATCAGTAATCAGACCTACGCTAGTCATAAATGTCCTTATTTGTGTATATTCACGATGTGTCTGAGCCCTACTTTGACCACCATCGTTCAATTTTCTCACTGCTAGTTAATTCCAATATTATTTCATTACTCATATCATTCCAAGGTGAACTTTTCTATTTTAACTTCATTCCAGTGCCTTTCATTCCGATATCTTTTACAAACTCCAATACCTGTAGGTTCGACATTAACATCCCCTTTTCGAATGATTTTGTGCAATATAATGCAAATAACTTCAATTTTTTATAAAGTATTTACTGCCTTATTATTTTAAATAGGATTTTACTTATATTTCCTTATCCATATACCTGGCCCAATCATGTTTTTGTGCTGGTTTAAAATCACATCAAAGCAAATAGGATTTGCTCTTGTATGCTTTCTCATACTTTTCCCCCTGTATTTGTCCTCATATGTACCATGGCGCACTAAACTTCTCTACGCTTCATATTCTAAGGTGTTTCACCAGTATGTTTCTTTATATGTTTAATTAAAGAAGGTTTTGTTGCCGTTTTGTATTCGCAAGTAGAACATGCATAAGGTTTTTCTCCTGTATGCGTTTTGATGTGGTTCAGTAAAACAACTTTTTGTGCTGTTTTATAATCACAAATAGAACAAGAATAAGGTTTTTCTCCTGTATGCGTTTTCATATGTTGAACTAAAGCACCTTTTTGTGCTGCTTTATACTCGCAACTAGAACAGGAATAAGGTTTTTCCCCTGTATGCGTTTTCATATGTGTAACTAAATTACTTTTACGTGCTGCTTTATACTTGCAAACAGAACACGCATACGGCTTTTCTCCTGTATGCGTTTTCATGTGGTTCAGTAAAACAACTTTTTGTGCTGTTTTATAATCACAAATAGAACATGAATAAGGTTTTTCTCCTGTATGTGTTTTCATATGTGTAACTAAATTACATTTTAGTGCTGCTTTATACTCACAAATAGAACAGAAATAAAAATTTTCCCCTGTATGTGTTTTCATATGTGTAATTAAACTACATTTTAGTGCTGCTTTATACTCGCAAACAGAACATGAATAAGGTTTTTCTCCTGTATGCGTTTTCATATGTGTAACTAAATTACTTTTACATGCTGCTTTATACTTGCAAATATAACACGCATACGGTTTTTCTCCTGTATGTGTTTTCATGTGTTTCGCTAAAACACCTTTTAGTGTTCCTTTATAATCGCAAATAGAACAGGAATAAGGTTTTTCCCCTGTATGCGTTTTCATATGTGTAACTAAACTACTTTTCCATGCTGCTTTATACTTGCAAACAGAACAAGCATACGGTTTTTCTCCTGTATGTGTTTTCATGTGTTTTGTTAGAACACCTTTTACTGCTGCTTTATACTCGCACATAGAACATGCATAAGATTTTTCTCCTGTATGTGTTTTCATGTGGTTTGCTAAAACACCTTTTAGTGCTGCTGTATACTCGCAAATAGAACAGAAATAAGGTTTTTCCCCTGTATGCGTTTTCATATGTGTAACTAAATTACTTTTCCATGCTGCTTTATACTTGCAAACAGAACATGAATAAGGTTTTTCTCCTGTATGCATCTTTGTATGATTCGCTAAATCACCTAGAAAATAAATTAGATTTTTCACTTATAAGGCTTTCCAAATGGTTACCAACTTACATTTCCCTGCAGTTTTATCTTCATAAAAAGAGGATGTGTAAAATTGTTCCGTATGAGTTATCATATGTTCCAAGAAATTACTTTCGTCTTTTGCTTGATATTCACAAACCCTGCAAAGTAATTTTTCTTCTAAGGAACTTACACTTGTTGTACATGGGTCAAGCAATTCATCCTTTATCTCAACTTCCTCCTGTTTAATATCCAAGTCCTGATAAGTCATGTTGTCAATAGTATATTGAACGACCTGTTGTTGAACATTTCTACTTGTGACTAGTTTACTTTCAGGTTTTGTCAGAGGTTCATGTAACATGCTAACTACAGCGTTAGGCAAATTATATTCAACTGATTCATGTTCCACATCCATTATTATGAAGAATCCGGGTGTAATAACTGCAATATCTGAAAATACAACGTACCTACAACGATGTTCGGTTAGGTTATAGTGCCTTGATGTCAATCACGGCACCCTATGTTAAGTGAACCTGGTTATGCTTACTTAAAAAATATTAACATGCTTATAATTCTCAGTCTTACTTACTTGAAGTTTTAAGAAGTAATTCGGGTTACCGTAATTCGTTTAGAAGACGGGCTAGTGACAAAAACAACATTGAATTATTACCCAACTATCATGCTGGCCATTACATGCAACCCGTATATTTATTACTTCTATATTGCTCGAGTGGCTTCAAAGCAAGAAGTAGATAGGCGTGGCTACAGTTATGCGCCAACAGACGGTATCAGTGGCGTAGCAATAGGTATTTTTAGGGAGGCACATTAAAATTCCCATTTTAAAGGAAAACTTTTCATGCTGATTTATTTTTGGTTGCAAATGCTAAATAAATTAGCATGTCATAAGAAGTACAAGCTCTACCAGAAGCTCGCGAGGTCGCCCTCCGCTAAACGCTTTTCGCGGCGGGAGGACTCGCCGTGCGTCACGCGCTCCATTCCGCGCGAGGAATTATTACTAAATTTGCCCGTTTTGCTGTGAATTTTTGCCAAAGCTGTGCATGGAACTTCGCCATTTGGTCGTGGCAGTATTTTAGACAACAGCTGGGAATCTGGCAGAGGGCGCAGGCCAAAGGCTCTTGAATACGCGTGCGACCTGAGAAAGTTCGAATATGGCGCTACGGACTATAAATTACTAACCCCAATGCGTCATGTAGCTACCAGACTGTAAGGTGCTCGCCCAAACCCCTTTTTACTTCCTTTTACTATAAAGGAAGTATTGGATTCACCCCAAAAATTCGAAATTGAGTTTTCAACGGATCTTCACGTTTTAGAGTCCCCTGATCCCAAAAATCATATTTTTTTTTATTGGTCTGTCTGTCTGTCTGTGTGTGTGTCTGTCTGTGAACAGAATATCTCAAAAACGAAAAGAGGTATGGCGTTGAAACTTCATATATAAGTTTTGTGTACTATGTAGATGAGCCAGCAAGCTTTTGAAGAAAATCGCATAACCGGAAGTAGGTGTTTACTCTTGTGATTTTTCAGTTTTTTCGATTTTTTCAAAAACGGCTCAAACGATTTTTTTTAAACTTTACATTTTTCTTACATTTTTAATGTGTATTGATGTGAGATAGGTGATTTTCCAGTTGAATACTTCTAAAGTGGGTTTCTTTTGTTTTTTTTCTATTTTTTTTTATTAACTCTTATTTTAAATAAAACACCCGGTATATTATTACATTTTTGAATTCACCTTAAAATTCTAGAGAAAATTTGTCTCTTCAATTAACACTCGATTTTGTACCATTTTTGTAGAATTTGTAATTTTTGAAAATTTTTAACAAATGGTTAAAAATTAAAAATGAAATTTTTGACTAATTATAAGATCACTGTAAAAGGAAGTTGTGTGAGTGTATCACACCAGATTTTTGATATTATTAACGGGTTAATAGTCATGGAAACATGTAAACAAAATGACACGACGAACGGCAATGAACTGAATACAACAGCGGAAATCATCTTGTTGAACGTAATGGACTCGTCCGGACGTTTCTAGCGTTCTGCGCATCTATGACGCGGTGTACTTTACAAACTGAAAGACTTCTAGTACGGTCTGGCAACGAGCGAAAAACTTACAGCACCGACATAGTCTCACTCGGAGTATTACGCGTCTCGTGCTCATACGTGAGAATACGAACTTTGCCTTTAGAAACGAATTTTAAACTTGACCCATAGGTATATACCGATGGGGCCACAATTATATACAGTGTGTCTAAAAAAGAACTACATCTAGTGTGCTTTGAATTTCCCATACAAACGTAAAATGTGCAGCTCTCGCGCGCTACTGTTAGCTAGTAGTTGACCTAGTAGACGGAAGAATAACATAAACATAAAAATGTTATTATTTGGCCTGAACGAGATCAGCTGATTAAATCAATGCCAGAATGCTTCAAGGTGGCATTTGGCAACAAGATTTCAGTAATAATCGATTGTTTTGAGATGAGAGTGAAAAAATCAAGTAGCCTTGAAGTACAATGTACTACCTACATGATCTACGTACAAACAACATAATACGGTAAAGGTACTAATAGGCATCACTCCTCCTGGACCAATATCATTTGTATCACATGGATATGGTGGCAGAATAAGCGATAAAGGGATTTTAAACAATCTCTTGCCAGAAGATTTTGTATTGGCAGATCGTGGCTTTTTAATAAAAGACTCCGTAGGACTACATATGGCCACAGTGATTACGCCTGCTTTTCTAAAAGGGATACGGCAGCTCGATCCAAGGGATATAGAATCAACCAGGAATATAGCAAGCGTGAGGTAGTGCAAGTATTGTTGAGAAATGTTTGTACCACCCTGTACATTGTTTATGCCCCCTTCTTGCTATGTATTGGCGTCACCCCGTCTAATTCAGATTTGCGACAGCTGTGAACCGTGCATTACTTAAAGGCCAGCCTTAGCGGTCAAGCGTCAGAAATAATCAAATCTTTAGAATTTACTGCTGCCAACTACCAAGTAGCTTGAGGTAGTATTTGTGCTAGGTATAATAACCCTAGAATGCTAGTTTATAATCATTTGAAAACTATTTTCGATCTCGAGCCATTAACCCAGGAATCGGCTCAAAAGTTAAGAAATGTAAATGACACACTTTTCAAGCATATCACTGCGCTAAAATCCTTAGCCTCAGACCAAGCTCTGCTAGAAACATTTGATTCCAAAACAGCCCGCGAGTGGGAGTCCTTGAAAAGAAGTTCCAATACAGAGCTGCCTACTCTTGAGGAGTTCAAAGATTTTCTCAAAGACACTGCGGATGTTTTAGAAACCCTAGAAGCCAAGCAGGAAAGATATGTTCCTGAAAAATCCAAGGCACATTCAAAGTCCTTTGTTTCGAGTAGTCCCACATGTTTATTTTGTAACAAATTCCATTCTCTAGCAAAATGTGATGATTTTCAAAAACTTACTGCACATAACAGAATGCATAAGGCAAAAGAGCTCAAGGTATGCCTGAATTGCCTATCCAAGGGTCACTTTTCATATAAATGTACTTCCCAATACACATGTAGGAAATGTAAGGGAAGGCATCATACTCTCTTGCATGAGGACCCGCTTACAGTAGCTTCGGTACAACCAGGACCTGCAAAGGACGCAGAAATTCCTGTTGAACCAAGCAAGATCACTTCAGCATTTTGTTCCAACGAAGTTCAAACGCTGCTACCCATTGCTTCTGCGCAGATCCTTGATTTTGCCGGAACTCCACACTCTGTTCGAATCCTGTTGGATTCAGGGTCTCAATCTAACTTCATTACTTCAGGTCTTTCTAAAAGGCTAAATCTGCGAGTCAATGATGCAAATGTTATTGTTTCAGGGTTAAGTAAAGTCACTTCCCACGTTCATTTGAGATGTGATGTCGAGCTGTTAGCACATCACACACAGTTCACTATAGGAGTCTCATGTCTTGTTATAGACCAGATTAGCGGCGTCATGCCCGGTTTTCGCGTTGATCGCACCAAGTAGAGGATCCCAGACAACATCAAATTGTCTGACCCTTCCTTTAATGTCCCTGGCGAAATTGACATTTTGTTAGGTGCTCCAGTCTTCTGGAAGCTCTTGTGTATAGGGCAAATCTCTTTAGGCCAAAATCTTCCAATCCTCCAAAAGACACGTTTTGGATGGGTAATTTCTGGTCCATCCAGTACCAGCTTGGTAAGCCAAAGCCAAAGCCATTGCAATATTAGTTGCCTCAAAGACACCCCAGATTCACTTACGAGATTTTGGGAACTCGAGCAGTACCCAATCGAGAAAGTTTTCTCAAAGGAGGAAAACGCCTGCGAGGCTCATTTCGTTCAAAATACCCGTCGGGACGCCGAGGGTAGATTTATAGTTTCAATCCCCTTCAAGAGCCCTGCGACTGTATTGGGTGATTCCTTTCAAACAGCTCGTAAACGATTTCAATCACTTGAGAAGAAACTACAGTCAAACCCAGTTCTCTCAGAAAGATACATCGCCTTCATGAAGGAGTACGAGGACCTTGGCCACATGTCCGTAGCCAATCCCACTTCTTCAGAAATTTCATATTATCTCCCCCACCACGGAGTACTCAAAGAGGAGAGCCTTACTACTAAGCTCAGAGTAGTCTTCAATGGTTCTGCGGTTACTTCTACAGGGCATTCATTGAATAGTATACAGATGGTTGGCCCGACCATACAACAAGATCTATTTTCGATCCTTGTTAGATTTCGCAAGCATTTCTATGCAATATCCGCAGACATCGAAAAAATGTACAGGCAGGTGCAAGTAGAACCTAGCCAGCGCATTCTCCAGCGCATCCTGTGGCGATCTAGTCCCACAGAATCACTTCAAACTTACAATTTGAATAGTGTCACATATGGAACTGCCTCAGCCAGTTTCCTTTCAATTCGTTGTTTAACCCAACTAGGCATTGAATGTGAAGATTCATTACCCGAAATCGCCAAAATAATAAAGGAAGATTTCTACGTTGACGACCTGCTCACAGGCGCTGACACCCTAGATCAAGCACGTCACATTTGTCCAAGTCTTCTCAATGTCCTTAGGTCAGGTTGTTTTAAATTGCGCAAGTGGATCTCTAACGACCCAGCAGTCCTCAGTGATATTCACCAAGCTGATATTCACCCAGGTGTTCTTGGGTTTGGCTCCCATGAGCACACAAACACGTTAGGTCTAGTCTGGCATTTTCACACTGACCAGTTAATGTATTCAATACCAAATTCCTCTTGTGGAAGGATGACCAAACGTATCATTCTCTCAGAAATATCACAATATTTGATCCTTTAGGTCTTCTCACGCCATGCATTATTAATGTAAAAATTCTTTTGCAACAGTTATGGATGGAAAAGCTGTCTTGGGATGATCAAGTTCCTAACAGTATCCAAGATAAATGGAGTTCATATCGCAACGAGCTCACACTCCTCAATGATCTAAAAATTCCTCGTCACGTTCTTTGCAAAGAATTCACAGAGGTAGAACTAGATGGTTTCTGCGATGCCTCTAATCATGCATATGGCGCATGCATTTACTTGCGTTCAAAGGACCATATCAATCAAATTCACGTATCACTTCTCTGTGCGAAATCCAAAGTTGCACCACTGAAACCCATCACAATTCCGAAACTTGAGCTCTGCGGAGCCGTTCTTCTTGCCAAACTTTCAGACCTAGTTCTGAAAGCATTAAATTTAACCATAAGTCGTTGTATTCTGTGGACAGATTCTACTATTGTCATAGGGTGGTTGAAGACAAGCCCCGCCCTCCTGAAACCCTTTGTTTGCAACAGAGTTGCCGATGTTCAACAACTCACATCTCATGCTACGTGGAGGCACGTTCCCACCAAGTCTAACCCAGCTGATCTGCTTTCTAGGGGTGTTTCCCCACGACAGTTAAAGGAGTCTAGCATTTGGTGGAATGGCCCCACCTTTCTTCTCAAAGATGAGAATTCATGGCCAATTTCAAACGCTTCAAATTCAAACCTACCAGACCTAAAACAGAAACCACAGTGCCTGTCATCGGCGGTTTCTACACTTGAATTTCCATTTAATACATTTTCTAATCTCACTAGATTACAAAGAATAGTAGCGTATTGCCTACGATTTCGAAGCAACTGCTTCATCCCCAAGGTCGAACGTGCCATTGGGTCCCTTAGTCCAAAGGAGCTGCAAGAAGCACTCTTATCTTTAGTCAAAATTTCTCAAACCGAGTCCTTTCCTGAAGAGCTCAAGCAGCTTAGTAGGTCCGAATCTGTGAAGAATTGCAGTTCATTAAAAAGGCTAAACCCATTTTTGGACTCGAACGGAATCATTCGAGTCGGAGGTAGACTCAGAAATTCCCAGTTTTCATTTAATAAAAAATTCCCGATGGTAGTTTCAGGAAAGCACCATCTTGCTAAACTCATTGTTTCTCGGGAGCACATTCGGTTGCTCCACACTGGACCCCAGCTATTGCTCTCGACCCTAAGAGAGAGCTTCTGGATTGTTTCAGCCAGGAATCTCGTTAAACAAGTTGTACACCAATGCTTAAGGTGTTACCGATTTTCACCTAAACTCACTGAGCCGATTATGGGCAACCTTCCTGGGTCACGAACTGAACCGTCACCCCCTTTCTATGTAACCGGAGTCGACTATGCCGGCCCCATAACGGTCAAAGACCGAAAAGGTCGCGGTTGTAAAACCAACAAGGCGTATTTATGCCTTTTCATATGTTTTTCCACAAAGGCAGTGCACCTCGAACTGGTCACTGACCTCACAACAGCGTGTTTCATACTTGCTCTTAGGCGATTTATAGGCCGAAGAGGCAAACCTGCCCATATTTACTCGGACAATGGGACAAATTTTGTAGGAGCTAATTCCGAGCTCCTCGAATTAGGCATGCTTCTTAAAGAACAGAATGTTGCTATTGCTCAGTACGCGATTAGTGAGGGAATCAGCTGGCATTGTATTCCCGCGCACAGCCCACACTTTGGTGGACTGTGGGAGGCAGGCATAAAGTCCTCTAAACACCATTTAAAACGTGTAACAGGTAATGCGCTTCTTACTTATGAAGAGCTTTGCACCTTGCTAATACAAATTGAAGCAATCCTCAATTCCCGTCCGTTATCCCCTCTATCGTTAGACCCCAACGACCTAGAGCCGCTAACGCCTGCTCACTTCTTGGTTGGTCGACCTCTGGTATCAGCTCCAGATCCCGATGTACAAGAGATCCCCGATTCACGATTGTCAACGTACCAGAGAATTCAAAAGCTCCAGCAGCATATGTGGTCACGTTGGAGTAAGGAGTATTTGTCAGAACTCCAGCAACGTTCAAAATGGAATTCGCACCATTCCGATCTAGTTGAGGGGTCCCTGGTATTGGTTAAAGAGGACAACGCACCTCCCCTTCAATGGAGATTAGGACGCATCGTTCAACTCTACCCTGGAAAAGATGGAGTCAACAGAGTGGCCTCCGTTCGTACGTCCAACGGCATCATACGTCGTTCCTTCGCTAAGCTTTGCCCCCTTCCCATGGGGAACACCGCGGTGTAAGTGAGAGTGAAGTGAAGGGCCTTTTTTGTGAATTTGTGCGTTTGTGCGGCTAGAGACTGTTAGCGTTAAATTTGACTTCTTGTTTATGTCATACAAATATGTAAATATTGTTTCTCATTGAAAGTTATACTTTCAAGGCCGGCGGCATGTTGAGAAATGTTTGTAACACCCTGTACATTGTTTATGCCCCCTCCTTGCTATGTATTGGCTTCACCCCGTCTAACTCAGATTTGCGACAGCTGTGAACCGTGCAACACGTTTGCAGTAAGGGGTCCAAATTTCATGTTTATATTACACTGAATAAACGGCCTTTTTGCGTCAAATTAGTGTATTATTCCATACAGTCCATTGAAGTTACATCAATAATGCTAACCTTTGCAAGTAAATATTTCTCGTCCGGTGAAGTACGAATGAACCTAAAAATTTCGTCGCGGCTAAAAACTTTCGACTTATTGGGCGTAAAGCCTCTTGCGTTTTGCTTGGAAAATATTAAGTTGTCATTTCCTTGTATGTCAAATATTTTTGTAAGTATAAGAGATTCGAAAAAAAGTTTTATATAAAAGTCGCTGTTTTCGATGAGACCAATTTAAAATTGGTGTCGAACAAAAATTCAAGATGGCTGCTTTTGAGGTACTCTTATCAACTTCCTTAAGTCATATGAGCGCCATATTTGATTTTTAGGTTACTGAATAGAATGTTTTATTCTCTTTTCAACGATATAAGATAACATATGATTGAATAAAAAATACCAGTAAAATTTATTGTTTTTAAATTTTAATCAAGTATGCTTACATGGATCCAAACAAAAGCAAACAACATTTATTTAAAAACAAAACATAATCCTGATAATCACATTAAATGATCAAAATGCTGGCGATTGTTAGCTAAACATAGTTGACACCATTTGACGACACGACGGGTTACTTTACGCAAACTTTCTTATTGTTTTTTATCATAGCTGCTTACCTACTTGATTATACACAAGTAATATCACGGTGTTTTTGTGGTTCAAGTACTTAGTACTGAATTAACATGTTACTAAGTATTATAGGAATTACATACAAAGGTTTTCTAAAATAAATTTCACCTAATTTTGTTTTGATCCATGTAAACCTACTTGATTAAAATGTAAAAACAATTAATTTTACTGGTATTTTTATTCAATCATACGTTATCTTACATCGTTGAAAAGAGAATAAAAAATTCTATTCAGTAACCTAAAAATCAAATATTACTTTTCTTTTTTCGTATTTCTTATACTTATTTGGTATACAAGAAAATGACAGTTTTTCGTTTTTTTCTAATAACTTTTGACTGGTTCGATATTTTGAACTTTTTCAAACAGATATTAAATCAGCATATGAAACTGCAAAACATTGCCCATTTAGCCAAATCTCCATCTTCAATGATAAGAAAGTTACCCATGCAATCCCACTCGATCTGGGATACACTGCATGTAATTGCTTCATATGTGCCATTGGGACTTAAAGTAATATTAAATAGTAACACAAGTTCCCTAATCGTTTGATCGAAAAAATCTTGATTCACTATGCGATCGAGTCCCAAACTTTCATTTTTATTTATTAACACACAAAAAATAACACACACATAATCAAATTCCACTAAATAACTTAGAAACAAAATCTGATGCTTTCCGTATAGTTACATTAGACATGGACCTTAGGCTTTGATTAAATTTTCCAGTTTTTTTTAATAAATAGCTGAAACCCGCGGCATATGCCGCATTTAAAATTTAAAATAATATGTTGGTGGCACTGTAAGTCTATGTCAAATTCGATGTTAGCAGGTTGGGTTTTGCATCGGTCTGTGTCAAAACCAAGAAGATTATACTAAGGAGACGCAACTCCCGTTTCGAAGCGGACCGCTAAAAGTTGACAAATAAGGCGGTCTTGGTGTAGACTAACTGTATCCATTCACAAAACTCGTGAGCTGTCAATGTCAAATATTTGCTGAGTGTAGCTGGAAATTCGGACCATGTTTTAACAATTAATAACATACTTGAAATACACTCCATTGGATTAACAACCGTAATAGGCCAGTCAAATTGTCGGAAATACCTCGTTTTTTTGAAAAAACTACTACCTGAAAAGTGAGCATGTAGTTTTATAGAGCAAATCACGTAGAATTGAATGAACTAAAAAGTAACAGCTGAATCAGTGGAGAAGTGATTCAAAATTGCGGTCAAAGTAATGAAAAAACGGTTTTTTGAATATAAGAGCAAGAAAACGATGAATTTTTTTCAAAAAAAATAGGCTTATGTAGTTTAAAAAAGCAAATAAATTATGCTGTCGATGGTCAAAATCGATTCATTAGAAAAAAAGTTATCGCTAAAAAACAGCTAAAAATGACCGATTTTCCTATTGTTCTTAACTTTTAAACAAAAATATATATAACGTTGAAATTTTCAGAACGCATAGTACTCGATGAGCAGAAAAAGCGAGATTCTAAAATTGGTAAAAATGTTGATAACTTTTTGCATAAATATTTTTTTTCGAAAAAAATACGTTTTCGCAGAAATTGATTTACCCAGCTTGCAGAAGTCGTACAGTATTCAGCTAAGCTTATTTTGTTCATTAAGAGTTATCCAACCACACACAATATGAGCTCAAATTTTTTTGCCCTTCCAAATATGTGCAAATTTAATTTGAAAAGTGATTTTTTTAGTCGCACAAAATGTTGAATATTTTTGTCAATTTTAATTGTACCGAAATTACATAAGCATCATTCGCTAGCTGCTAATTTTCTCCGAAATAAAAAGAAGATTACGGTACGACCCATAGAAGCCGAAGAATTTTTGTTTTTTAAATTGCTGCACATTCAGTTATTAATATTAGCGGCTGAAATTTGCACACACTTTAGCTGAAGACTTCTAGTGTAATATAAAAATTATTTCACAAGTATTGACCGTGTATTATTTAGTGCGAAGTGGTTTACATTTTAGGCGTCGCAAAACGCATGTTCCGTTCAGTGCGAGTAAATGCCGAGTGGAGCGGCTACTCCGAGTTTCTCCCTACAACGCTTAACACTACGCGCCACAGCACCGCTCTGAACGAACATGCATTTTGCGACGCCTAATGTAAACCCGTTCGTGTGTGGTAGTATAACTTTAAGGAACAAAATAAGCTTACGCTGATTACTGTACGACTTCTGCAAGCTGAGTAAATCAATTTCTGCGAAAACGTATTTTTTTCGAAAAAAATGATTTATGCAAAAAGTAATCAACATTTTGACAATTTTAAAATCTCGCTTTTTCTGCTCATCGAGTACTATGCGTTCTGAAAATTTCAACGTTATATATATTTTTGTTTAAAAGTTAAGAACAATAGGAAAATCGGTAATTTTTAGCGGTTTTTTAGCGATAACTTTTTTCTAATATATCGATTTTGACCGTCGACAGCTTAATTTATTTGTTTTTGTAAACTACATAAGCCATTTTTCTTTTGGAAAAAATTTATCGCTTTTTTGCTTTTTTATATGCAAAAAACCGTTTTTTCATTACTTTGACCGCAATTTTGAATCACTTCTCCACTGATTCAGCTGTTACTTTTTAGTTCATTCAATTCTACGTGATTTGTTCTATAAAAACTACATGCTCACTTTTCAGGTAGTATTTTTGTCAAGTAAATATCTAATTTGACTGGCCTATAAACTGACTCTTAATCGCGATTACAGATTAATTTAGCTCGCTTCCAACTCTCGAACGGCAGCGAAAACGAACGAAAATGACCGAAGTAGTTACACGCTGTCGCCAGCTCCGAGACGGCTCTCCCCGGCATTGGGGCCGCTTTTATATACAGCCGTCATAGGAAGTTGCATCTCCTTAGTATAGTGTTCTTGGTCAAAACTGATGCAAAAGTTAACCTACTAACCTAAATTTTTACAAAAATCTAAATGTAAGCCTTATTTAATTTTCATTGTAGTTAATAAAACCTGCTTTCTAATGCAGAACTTTGTTGACGACGGTGATAGTTTAGACAACACATCAACAATTCCGTTAAAAAGGGCTAAATTATTTATGCCTGTACAACATTTTACCCTATATTAATTATTTATAATATCGGCAATGTCAAACTTCAAGCACTTATCTACAAATGTTTTCACTTGCACAGATTTGTCTTCATGCAGTTTATTACTGCCAAGCTGAATATTGCGCAACTCCAACAGAGTATTAGTTGCTTCCACCTCGGGTTGTTCGGTGGTTGGCTGGCCTGGGTGTTCTGGATCCTCCATAACAGTAGTAACACTATTTGTGAGTTGCTCCGTTTTCCTCTTTTGGAGCCTATTCAAACTCGCCTGCTTGCTTTGAACCGTTTGAAATGATGGCGGTTTGTCGACACTTCCACGGGGCAAATTTTGATAGGAATTGCAGTTTCTTTAGCAGGGTTCCCAGCGCAGATTTCCTAATTTTTTAAATCATTTTATGACATTTTTTTAAAGATTTTATAACAAATTTTATGAAATTTTTTGGAGAAGGCTCAAAATGAAAGCTTAAATTTTAGGTAGTTTATTATTTGAAAATATATTTTTGACTGTATTACACTTCTCCAATAAATTAACGCACCAAAAAAAAGTAGCCAAAAGTTTAAAGTTAATTATTGTCGAAACCACTTATCGGATTTGGACGATTTTTTTTTGAATGACACGTCGTCTCTTTCAGAAAGTTAGTGTACTACTCTATTCGCATAGAAACTTATTTTTTTATAAATACCGGGTGTAACAATTATAACGTGTTTTTTCCATAAAATTTTTAATACCCTGTGGGGTTCAACAGCTACAATATCAAGTTATAATTCATAGCAAACTCTAGCCTTATCTTTTTATAACATTTTGTTTTTTGATTTACTCATTTATCTTAGCTACTGCAAAAGAAACACAATTTTATAGCATAACATGTGTTAATGGAGACCTAATTTAACAACAACAAAAAAGAAACAAAATGTAAAGAAAAAAGGTAAACGAAAGTCTCAGTAGCGAGTATTTTCGCCTCTGGCCAGAATAACTTCTAACCTTCCTCAAACAGAACTAATGCTTGAGCACATTCTTCGCGAATAAGATTTCGTGTTTCACGTTGCATACTGAGAAAATTAAAGATTTTGCAAAAAAAACGTTAAGGACAAACACCGAAAACACACTTCTATCAACTACTGCTTTTTGACAGTTGTATTTATCTGATGACAATTACTGTTTCTTTCTGTTTCTCCATAGCCTGCTACTTTAGTGAATTTAATGCAAATTAAAGTCAATAAAAACATGTTATGCTATAAAATTGTGTTTCTCTTGCAGTAGCTAAGATAAAAGAGTGAATCAAAAAACAAAATGTTATAAAAAGATAAGGGTAGAGTTTGCTTTGAATTATAACTTGATATTGTAGCTGTTGAACTCCACAGGGTGTTATACATTTTATGGAAAAAATACGTTATAATTGTTACACCGGTATTTATAAAAAAATCAGTTTCTATGCGAATAGAGTAGTACACTAACTTTCTGAAAGAGACGACGTGTCATTCAAAAAAAAATCGTCCAAATCGGATAAGTGGTTGCGACAATAATTAACTTTAAACTTTTGGCTACCTTTTTTTGGTGCGTTAATTTATTGGAGAAGTGTATAACAACAATAACATAATATAGATAGATGGTTTGTACACAAACAAAATAAAAAACGGTTGCACATGCATCCTTTTCGAATTTTTTATGAAATGACAAGTTTACTTTCACCCCATCCATACTTATTTGTAATAAGTATGCAACATCCAGTTTTAAAGTATTAAAAATTTCGAATAAGTAAGTGCACTGTCAAATCGTCAGACGTGCAATGCCTCAAATAAAAAGAATGAGTATAGCCATTAACTATGGCTTCTTCTTTTTTAGAAAATAATTGAAAGTAAGCGTCGAATTGTTTTTTACCTGACTGGTAGTAGTCTCATCGAAGAAAAAAACAAATGGGGTCTTAGAACAGTTGTCAATTAGGCAATCCGTCAAATATGGAGCTATTCCAAATTGGATCAAATATTTGATTTTGTTTCGGAGATTTTAAAATTAGCTGCAATTTCTAAATCTGAGAGCATTGCTGGAAATAATTTATTGTTGTTATTATTGCTTTGAAACGAAACATTTTTAGTAGCAGCAGTTCAGTGCCCATAATATTTCTGCCTTCATGACAGTCTCCTCTTGGGTCAAAATGAATTTACCTCCTTGTAACATTACGTTTCCAGCAGCATCTCGTTGAAATGTACTCTTATTTACCAGATTTAATTAAAGGTTTGCATTTCTTACATGAGTAATACATTGGCATGACTACGAATCTGACATATTCCACTCCCAAAGATTTTCAAACTGTTGCTGCAGTATTTACAAAATGTCGAAAATATACTAGCCGAGTCTGCTGTTAACCAATCCCGGGGTTCTTCATTATTTTCCCAATCTCAATTATACTTTGTTTGCCTACCTGGTCCCATTTTTATTAGTGATTAGTGAATGTCCGCACCTTAAAATAATTATATCAGATATACCCTCAAAATATGGCCAAGCATGTTGATTTTTTACTTACAGCTACAACAGTACAGCATCAAATAATTTAAATTTTATTTACAACGTACTGCACATTCCATTGCACAAAATGACATTGAGGTTATGTAGTACTAGCCGAGCCGTCAACAACGTCACTATCAAAGCAAACACAGTGCAGCATTAATCTAGAAGCGCATTGCATTATTCACACGCGCTATTTTTAAATTATCTTTTTCAAGAAAGGAAGTATCGAAAATGATGTAATATATAATTATGTACAGATTATATTGTATTTTTAACTAATTTATGACAAAATCTTCATTTTATGACGTTTTATAACAAATTTATTAATTTTATGGTTTTTTATGATTTTATGAAGACTGGGACCCCTGCTTTAAGCATCTACAAGTAAACAATCATATTGAAACTCCTAAATTATTAAATTAATGGACTAAGCTGAAGATGTTTAACATCAAGTGGCACTTGCTTAATTAACATGTATCTTTAAGGCAGCATATTTATGATTATTTCAAGCCACTGAAAATACAAACTAACAAGTCCTACTTACAGGGTAATATAAAATCTTCCTTTACAAAATGCTTACTGCAAACTTTCATATGTGCCGACACGGGTTTCCCTATTTTTAGCCGTATTTCCATGTTCTGCACAAATTTTTATTCTTGCGCGGGAAACCGTGCATGGAAACATTATCGTGTAATAATTTTTACACTGCGACACACAACAGTAATTTACTTTTATTCTTTTTGGTAGAACGAACGCCATTATTTATGCCGAACTTTAGGAGGCTGTGCGTGCATTACAGTGTTGCCAGAAGTCCTCAAAAAATTGTACCACGCGGTATTAACTGAAGATTTTGCGTTACCATCGTCATCGACGACGACGAACTATCATTTTTTATTTGGAGGATTTGCTTTCAAAACTTTCGCGTACACCTATTTTTCGCTGAACTAAATCAGGGTTGTAATTAATCAACTCTGACATTTAAACTTTTGAAAAGTTAACTGACAGCAAAGTTTTGATGCTGTCAATATCATCTTTAACCTAATCTCAAAATTACCAGTTCACACAACTAAAATTTTGTCCAAAACCGTTTCTTCATAGTGCTGACAGCAGCAGCACGTTTCTACATTAAATAAATATAAAAAATATTATATACTGTACGAAATAAATAAAATTGGCGCCGGATTTTGTCTACCAATTCCGCTTTGCCTGCCTGATTGCTAATTCATTTTTGAGAGTTTCGTCTAATAAATGAGGATGAAAATGTACCAGAAATATAAAAATGTACTTTTGTACAAAATGTACCAGATTCGTAGAATGTTACCAGGTCTGGCAACGCTGCTGTGCAACCGCCAATATCAAGAACACGCCCATTGTAGCAACTGCACATAGGCCACGACTGGAAATGTTGTAACCTTGGGAATTTTCTGGATTATTATAGAGGTATGATTTATCTATAACTAGACTTTTACCACTTACCAACAGTTTTTCTTTCATTATTTAAACGGGTGTTTTTATTTTTACTAACTCTGTTAGTGTTTTCAGTTTCTTCTTTGGGAACTGTATTTTCACCCTCTAATCTAAAGAAAGAAACACTTTGAAATGCATGGCACTGTTTTACATTATCTATCTTTACATACAACTAATTCCATATGGTTTTGACGAGATTCGGTACAGTTTTTATTCCCCAAACATGAAATGGAGGCTATCTTTCAGTTTTGAATTATTATAAAAATTGCCTAAAATAATAAAAATATATGTAAAACGATATTTTTTCATTATCAAATTTTCTATTACTTTCAGAAAATGTGTTGTCACCAACGTCTTTAAATGAACCCGAATGAAATACTGCGGATGAAGGTTTTGATATATTGCCAGAACTCCTATTGTCAAATGCAACTGATAAGGTCTCCTCCAAAGCTGCTTTATCTTGACTGGATACTACGTCTTCTCGGTTTTGGATCTCATTACCTTCCAGCTCTAAATTTGTTGTACTTGTAAATAAATACTTCCAGTGTTACACAAGAAACAGAAACTTACTGGTTTTTTTCAAAAATTTTTGTATCACTATTGGCCAGTGATTTCCAATTTGAACGCAATCTGGACAGTGGAACGTAACTATTTTCCAAATGGTGGTGGAGATTTTAATACAGCTTTTTCAAAATTGACTTACGACGAATCCGATACTGAACTACTCTGTTCAGTTTCGGAAATCATATAACCATTAACTGCAAAGTAAATAAATTAGTTATTTATATTTAAATGTCATCCTCTAAAGAAATTGCAGAAAATCGTACTATAGGAATGTAAATAGATAATCACTAAGGTATAAACCATTCTAGTAGAAATTACAGGAGAGATTTCAGAACCCAAATATACAAATAATTAAATAAAACAAAATGTGTCAAATAATTGTTTTCGTTTTTCAAGACGAAACTATTAAAAAACACCTTTTACAACCGTAAAAGAAAAGTTATAATTTTTTAACAAACTGTAGGTTGATTACAAGTGGCAATTTTTTTATAGATCCATTGAATGTTATCGTATTTGTTATTTTTACGTGTCGATTCATTATGTGACAAAATGTTTCGTTTTTTTCGTATCAACCTTAAAACATGTTCGTAAAACGGGAGTTTCCCACCAGTTGACGAGTTGACAACACTTCCATTGATACATTTTAAGTAAAAGTAATCCAATACTGCGGTAGGGTAAAAGTGACGCTACGACTCTTGTCTGCACCAGTGGTTATTTTAATAACCGCGATAAATATTGAAAAACCGTTTTCGTTATTTATTTGGTTGAATTATTTAATATTGATCTTAAGTTAGCATGAACATGATGATGTTGCAACGTTCTTGCCGGGCCTTTAACGCGGTTGTTAAATGCTGGCCAAAAACGGACACGCTAGCGTTTTTGCTTAATGAGGCAGTAATGTGGTTAGAATAAATGTTTACTTACCTTTCATTTTCCTACGGTTCATCTTATATTTTATGAAAAAAGAGCACAGCACCTCACTATCGTTACATACAGTGTGGTAATAAAGTAACGGATAAATCCATTAATTTTGCTAATATTGATTTTTATTAAAAATCTTGAAGGGGTATACCGATTTTAATTACATGACATACTCTACAACCACCTTCATGTTGCTACGTCATTTGTTTTAAAAGTTATGACGTCATCGACTTTTTTTTAAATGACAACCAGTATTTTTTATTATTGATTTTGGTATTACTTGTTATGTTCTTTTCAGTGATATAAAATTTTCAATATGTTACTTCTGCAAAAAAGTCAAGAAAAATGGTCTTAAAGTTTAAATATTAAAAACCAGTTCTTTTAATATAATAGTTTGCTAAAGGTAAATTCTAATTTAGAAAAAGCAAAGGGCGCTTATTTTATTATGACATTTACAACTTGTTTAATTCTGACATGTAACCAATCTTTTTTTTTTTTTTATCTACCGGTAACTAGATTTACTTTGCCCATTTCATTGTATTTAATATTTAAATTTTAAGACCATTTTTCTCGGTTTTTATCAAATGGGACATATTGAAAATTTTATACCGTTTGAGACGGGATAAAAAGTACTACCGAAATAAATAATAAAAAATATACGTTGTTATTTAAAAAAAAGTCGATAACGTCATATCATGAAAAATTAATTACACAAGAAACCTGAAGATCAGCTGAACTTATTTCGTTTATACAAAATCGCTACACCCTTTCGAGATTTTTTCATAAAAAGAAATCAACGAAGTTAATGGATTTATCCGTTACCTACTTTATTTCCACACTATATAACGCCAAAGGTACCCAAATACAAGAACAGAATGATGGCGCGAATTCCGAGTTCACTCTACGTCAATGTCAAAGTGGCCAATAGTGAAAACCGCTTCTTATCTGAGGCTGATACAAAATTACGCGGGAATACAAAATAATAAGTGTATAGAAAATTAACGTAATTTCCTCACACTCGGTCACCTTACGCTTTATTGATTTTTTATTTGTTATCATCATGTATATTTTGGTTTTTATTATAAACAATATCCAGCCTATCCAGACTAAATTACACTGATCAAAAACAATCACTATATATTTTACACCAGAATGTGATTGGCTCTAATTTGTCATGTTTGACCGACTAATCCTAATTTCATTACCATAAAGAAAATGAGTCGCTCCAATTTGATCATGTTAGCCAATCCGTGGCATAATTCTTGCTGTATTAAATTTGATCCTATTTGGACAAATTACTTAAACTGATTGTAATTTTGGCTCTGCAAATAGGCTATTTTGGTTTCTGAGCTTGATTCACCAAGTATAACATTGAACTCAAATTATGAATAATTGAATGTGCTTCAGTACGCTAGGACACACTAAAGAGTATTGCCTAACTGGAAATAAATACTTAAAAAAATTAACACGCCTCGTCCTTTGCGTAATGGCGCGAGGGCGGGTCTTAATTTAAGCAACCGGCGGGGGGCGGCAGGTACTTCAGCTGCTGGGAGGAGGTGCCCGGCGGCCCTCGAGGTGTCGAAGCCCAGGGGGTGAGGGTGGCAGGCGGCACCGGCGAGCCCTCTGCTAGAGCGCTGATTCCGGGTGAACGGCCCAAACAGCCGGTTGAACAAAGCCTGTAGCCTGTGAATAAAAAAAATCCTTACAACTGCCGCAACGAAACGACTAACGTAAGGCCGGTGGAGGAGCAAGATTAGTGCGGACTGCTTACGTCATCCTCCTTGCGCGGAGATTCTGGCCTTTGTTTCGCACTATGGGGGTGCGTATCAGAGATCGCTGTTGCCTAGGTGGCCAAATCTCTTCTAAGTTCGCAGACTCTAGTTCGCACAATGGCATGCGTGTTAGAGATCGTTGCTGAAGATCGAAGGCGGAGAACGGAATGAATCTCCCTGAAATCCACCTCTGTTTATAAAGGAATCTGTCCCCGTTTCTCGCAGCGGTGGGGGTATTGTGTCGCTTTATTTTGGTTTTTGGCTAATTTTTGGCCTAGTGTTTTGGCGTATTTGATTAGCAATCCAATTCTTCGCGCAGTCGCCTCCTCTTGAAAAGATGCATTTTTTGATATGCGACTCGCCCTAATTGCGTTTCTAATTGCCCGTGCGAGCCCTTATCTGCCTTCATATCAGAAGCGGCAGCGGCTTAAATTAGGCCGCGCTTGGAGGCTTCATGTGCGCGGATCAAATAGGTGCCTGCATCTTGTTCGCTGTTATTTTAGGCTTTTTTTGATATGCGATGAGCCTAAGTTGGATGTCTACTTCTGCGGCCCTTAATTTTTAGCTGCTTTTAAAATTACATACGTGAACGCGCTGCTTGTGGCCTTCGCTGGGCGCTTGGATTCTTTGCCCGGCATGTGTGCTTCCCAAAAATAAAAGAAAAAATAATTCCGTGATTTTTGGTTGTTATCTAACTCCTTTATTTAATTGTGCTCTATTTGTAGTCGTTTGTTAATGGTTTCATTAAGTTTAATTTAAACGCGCTTTAGCAAAGGCGCCGTTTAGGCGGCCGCATGTCATTCAGCCCGGACGTCGCTCCTTTGTACCGGGCTTCATAATTTATTAGCTGTGGCAGCTACTTGCCATTCTGCAGAATTCCTATGAGTTCCCTCTATAAAGTTTATAATGTTTTCCGATAATTTGGGGCGGGAATCGAGTTCGGGTGCAGGGCAGATGCGAATTTAGCGTGGAAGGCCTCTGCGTACTTAGCTATCCATTGCGCTGATTGCATCTGCCTGATTCATATCAAATATTTCAGCACTGTGACGCCCAAACTAGTGTTATATGTTGCTATGAGGTCGAAACTCCGTTAGACGGCAGATTGTGGACGCGTTGACACCACTTTCAGAATTTCAGACTCACGGAATCAAATAAGATATATTTTCAAAGATATCCTGAAGCCATTGATAATGCTTCTTTTTTAGGCAGAAGATCTCGTTCAATGTTAATATGGCGTTTTCTAATGAAATTTGAATAATTTGCAAATTTTCTCGCCGAAACAAACGAAAATCTCCACAATTTTGGGAATCGTTGAGATATGCATCGAACGATGTAAATAAGCTCTTTTTAGGTTATTGCGGTGATTCATTAGACTATGACACATTATAGAGTACTGCCTAATTGGAAGACATATATAAAAAAAGTATTCCTTGTGTAATGTGCTTTCAGCCTTTCAGGCCCAAACTAGTGTTATGTTGCTATGAGTACTTGTCGCGTTTTTTGATTCTTCCATGTTACATAATTTTTCAAAGTGTGTTATTTTACAAGTTAACATTGGCAACAATAATTACATTTAGAGACACAAACCGAAATGTGCAGAAATATTGCCTCAAGAGGGCGTGTTATGCAGCTTAGGCCTAGAGTCCTGTATATCCTGTATATATTTCTTATTATATACAGGGACTCTACTGAAGCCTACAGTGACTTTATAAAGACAGTGCGGTCAATCTGAGGTGGCGGTCATTTTGAGGCATTTGTGCTACAGCCTGCATACACAATTCTAACAATATTTCGATTGATTTCAATAACAGAGGCAGTGGTTGTAAATAAACAAGCATATCAAATGTAGAGTACCTATAGTATTTTAAGCAATTATTCCCTCTTCAAATGATAACAGATCTCCTTTAGATTATTAAAAGCAATTAAAATTTCACTGGTGTTTATCTATATATAACTCCGATTTATCAAAACAACTGGTTTAAAATGATGATACTGAAACTAAAAATAATGGTTTTCAGTTGAAAATGTCTGAAATATTACTGAGATATGACTACAAATACATGTGTACACGGTAGAAGTCGTCTGTACCCCGTTCACTCCATTTGTTACACTTGGCAGGTTTTGCATGTGCATTTTTTTAACGGTGTCAGTGACATTTAGTAACAAAATATTACTATAGTCAAAATTATTGCTTGGTTAAAATTTAATTTGCATTCTTACTTACTTAATTTTTTTGTATAAAATAACACAACTGTACACCAATATTGATGCAATATTTATTTTGATGCTTGTGCCGTGTTCAGTTACTGAGCTACTTTAGATAAGTTATAAAATGTCAATGTCTTATTTTGACATTTGTAACTCTTTGTAACTAAATATGCGTACACTGCTCAAAATATTCAATGGGACCTTGAAACGACTCAAAATGGCGAATCTTAAAACAACCAATCAGAAACAGGACCAACATTGACCCTATTGTTATTAATATAGCCACTGTACTGAGGCCTAGAGATTCGAGAAATGAGAGACTGGCCATTGGCCGTCCCTGGCCTGATTGGTTGCGGCTAACTTTGTCCCTAAAATGACGGCGCCAATGGTGTGCCCTTAAATATGGCATGAATTTCAAACTTAAATGTTACACGTGTAAAGGAAATTACTCGTCAAAACACAGTTTATTCGTAATTCTTATATTTTTTTAATATTTATGGCTATCGCAATTATAAAACGAAAAAGTAAATTTTGATATACATATTATCAAATGATTACAATTTGGCCGACATCCTTTGGTAGATTTACATGAATTTTTTCATAAATTGAGACATCGCGCTTGCAAAGTTACATAGACAAAATTCGTATTAACTAAACAAAATTTTATATTCAACAAAAACACGTTGTTAGTAGTGAAATGAAAATGTACATTTTGTACGAACAGTTAACAAAAATCGCAACTTTTTTTTTTATAAAATCTGTTTATTATAAAAAAAAATTGCTAAAATTTATTTCAATTATCAATGGCAAATTGGAATGCCAATGGCGTCCTCAACCGAAGAAGTGTCATTATTGATTTTATATCACGACACAAAATAGACATTATGTGCATTAGTGAAACACATCTGTTACCGCAAATTAAGTTTTCGATTCCAGGATACTGTATTTACCGCTGCAATAGAATAGGGCAAATTGCTTCTGGTGGAGCAGCTGTTCTGATCAAAAATACTCTAAAACATCACGAATTCCTTTCCCAGATCTACAACACCTAGAGGCTTCTGCAATCAAGCTAACATTAAACAACAACAGCGATTTAGTAATAGTTGCTGCTTATCAACCCCCTAATCGACGATTAATAATGCACGATATGCCACTAATACTTGATAGTGACTTACCAACTCTTGTATTGGGAGACCTCAACAGCAAACACACATCATGGGGCTGTCGAAGAACGAATCCAAATGGCACTCGACTATATTCTATTGCTGCTGACTATCTTATCCAAGTTCTAGCTCCTGATGAACCAACCTATTTTCTATACAGGTTTGATCATCAACCCGATGTTTTAGATATATGCTTGCAGCATCGAGTTTCTACACCCTTATATCAAAGGGTAGTGGCAGAATTAGATTCCGACCACTTACCCGTAATTATCACGTTTAGTGGTCAACCATCATTAATTCACAGTTCATCAAGATTAATCAATAGACCAGTAGACTGGGAAAAGTTTAAGTGCCAACTAAATAATAACCTCATAGCGTTTCACAACCTATACACAGTGGAAGGTATAGAATATGCTGTTGACCATATTACTTCAGCCATTCAAACAGCGGCGCGAATAGCCAGCAGTACTAGTACTAAAAGAGTGGTACATCAAACACTACCTGTATCTGTGCAAAAGTTAATACGACAGAAGCATCAAGCTAGAAGACTATGGCAACGAACACACCAATCTAATCATAAATCAGCCCTTGCTCAGCTAACCCGGCAAGTCAAATGGGAAATCGACAATTACAGAATCTTGTCCTACAGACGTTATATTGGCGAGTTAGAAACAGGAGATCCAACCATTCGGAGGGCGGTTAAACGTATTACCAATCAAAAACGTACCATACCCATTTTAAAGCACAACAATTGTATATACGCTAGCGACACTGAAAAGTGCGAGGTATTAAGCAATAGTCTAGAGGAGGTGCTCACAGTAGCAGTCAACGACAACAATGTTGATTTTACCAACTCAATCGAACAAAGTGTTGATCAGCATCTCCCTCTGACCGCAACCAATACTGCCACAATAACGCCAGACGAAATCACTTCGTTTATTCGCCTTCTGCCCAACAGAAAAGTCCCTGGTCCAGACATGATTACGAACGCGATTCTCAAAAATCTGACACCAAAATGCTTATCTTATTTTGCTTCCCTCTCCAATGCTTGTCTCTCTATAAGGTATTTCCCCAAGGCATGGAAACATGCCAATATTATGTTCTTCGACAAACCTGGAAAACCAAAACACATTCCAACATCTTATCGTCCAATATGTCTTCTTTGTAGTTTATCAAAACTTCTCGAGAAAATAATTTATGCACGCCTCAACAGTTATTTATCTCAGCATTTGATGCTTCCAGCATTTCAATTTGGCTTCCGGGCCAAATATTCAGCAACACACCAGCTTCTTAGAATCATCGAAATTATAACTAAAGGTTTTGAAGACAAGCAATATACCACAGCAATTTTCTTGGACGTCTGGCACAAAGGTCTTCTGCATAAAATGATTCAGTTAGAAATCCCTAACTATATCATTAATATAATTTTCTCCTTCCTATCTGAAAGATCATTTGCAAGCAAGGTCAATGCAACCCTGTCACAATCCAAGAAAATAAAAGCAGGGGTTTCCCAAGGATCTGTACTTGGGCCTCTGCTATGTAATATATTCATGCACGACATTCCCGAACCTCCAAACTGTTCGCTGGCTATTTTCGCCGACGACACGGTAATCATATCTCAAAGTCATGATCTAAATACGGCTATTTCAATTCTTCAAAGTGCCACAGACGAGATACACACATGGTTCAATCGTTGGAACATCGCTTTAAACCCAACGAAAAGCATGACCAAAGTTTTTACACTCAAAAGTTATAATAATCTACATCCCATCTCAATTGGTGGAAACCCAATACCATGTAACGCTAAAGACAGTGCCGTGAAATATCTAGGAGTATATTTGGATCAAAGACTGACCTGGGAAATTCATATAAACAACAAGATAAATGACTGCGACAACAAAATGCGACTCCTCTACCCAATTCTGAATAGAAATTCACCATTAAAAATAGAATGTGCTAAACTAATCTACACGTCAGTCTTGCGCTCAGCCCTCATGTATGGATGCACAGTGTGGGGCATCACGTCGAAAACTCACTTACATAAATTGCAAGTTTTGCAAAACAAAGTCCTTAGACTGGCAAAAAATGCACCGTGGTTTATTCGTAACGAGCAGATTCATCGTGAGCTGAACATGACGTCCATCGAGGATTTTATAAAAACCACCGTCAAGAAGTTCTTCGGCAACTTAAGGAATTGCCCGGCCTCCAACCACTACATGCTTGGACAGCGATCCGTTAACCTTCGATTAAAACCAAGGCTTGCACAGGATGTACTTTTAAGTGACAGCGACTAATAGTGAACCACTTAGCCCAAATTTATGCCAATTATTTATTAACACTATAACAATAATCAATTATGTATGCCCTATTAATTTACTTTTATTTATGTAGTAACAAATATTTAATTTAAAACCTACTGTGTATGGCCCCAGTGTGCCGATCCGGTGTTATCTAATATAAAAAAAATTTAAAAAAACTAAAATTTATTAAAGAAAAACAGAAAGACTTGAATATTTTTTTTTAATACACGGCAGAACCTGTTTTACGATGATCATAGAGTACAGTTGTTATGCACAAACATATGACCACATAATTAGTAATTGAAAACACTATCCTCTGAATTCTTTTAATAGAGATCAAGTGTGTTTTTAAAATTATTAACAGAAGAGGTACACTCTGAGGTAGGCAATTCATTTATCCGCAATTCTATTAGAGAGAACATATTTTCTAGCATTGAGTTAGCTGTCTTTACTCAAATTGCTGACGATATCACCCTTTAACATTTTTCCAAATAAAAAAATAAAATCCCTGTAAAATTTAAAACCAATTAGATAACTGTAAGACGTGCCTCAATGATTTTGTGCTGAACACCTAGACGTAGAGAAAAATTGAAAAATGAATTATTACATGTTCATAAATATATTAAAATATACAGCAAAGATACGGAATACATTGGTATTAAGCAGGGAAACAATATAAAGAATCCGTGGCTTCGCAATAACTTCAAAAAATAAAATGTTGCAAAAAAGCCTCTTTTTGCTACTGTCTGGATATTTCTTACGGTAGTCCTTTACTACTTGTAACATAAACTGTTTTTGATCCTCTTTCTTAATTAAAACGTGTTACGGTCTTGAACTGACTTTACGACATCGCACCGGCTCATACATAAACGAAACGGCCGTTGCGTGCCGTAATGGACGAAATCGGGACGAAAGTTCTCCTAGGCCGCTACCCAGCCGCAACAAGATAGGCCGGCTAGACTTTCAGTGGAGTTGGGCGGGTTCTTAACGAGATTATCTAGGGTAACGGCCAGAGGGTCGGTAAATAACGGTAAAATAAAGAGGGCGCCACCAAGCCTGTCATAACCCGGATAACCGGGACTGGGCGGTTAGACGGGGGCGAAGTATTCAAGACACTCCGTCGATAGGGGTACTCGTGAATTATAAACTCACATAACGATTTCGTGATGGCCAAAATACTTAGATCATGAAGTGGGGCTTTTTCAGCCACGGCAATGTCACCACCAAGCTTACCTGCACGCTCTGATCTCACTGGCTCCACCGTACATTTATCTCCTCAATGATGGGCGCACGCTGAAACAGAACGTGCACAAAGCGACCAAGAATAAAGCGTCTCTTAATTAGATAAGCGTCTATTATTCGATTCTTACATTGGGGCGGCAAAGCGTGCCGCAAACCTTGCGTTAATTCTTATAGATAAGCATCAGCTGATGGGCGCACTACTGCTACTAAACAACACCCATAACTGTACAAAATCAAAAGCAGTTTGACATATGAGTCCCACAAAGGGAATGTTTGTTCATAAAAATGCTCACATGATAATTTGGGCAAAAACAGCAAAGCCCAAGTGAGGGAAGTGATTAGATCAAAAATGAGCCAGCGACGCCACTTCGCGACAACAATTTAAGATGCGAAGGGTACGTTTTTAACGGTGCACAAGATTTCACATCAAGTTCGCGCACATGCAATTTTGCCGCGACCAAACTGGCGTTGCCGCCTTACAGCACGTATGCCAAGAGTTCAGCAATTATTCACATGACTAAGCGCACAGCTCGCGCACGAGAAGTTAGTATGATTCAATGGTTACAAATACCTTAATTTTATTGGTGACGGCCCAAGAGATCGGCATGCGGTCCAGCTGGCGGGAAACAGGTTGCCTGTGGCATTCATTCGCCGCTAAAACGGCCGACGTGTGAATGGTCTGGATGCGCCCAAAATGGCGACAAAGGCTGGCGCTTCAACAAACGCCGCTACGACGGCCAAACTAGCCCAAGTGATGTCCTACCTCAACGGAATCCTCGCACAACAAGCTAAAGGGAACACTCCCTTACGTGACGACGTAGAACCGGGCATGGAATTCCATCACACCTACGCCTTGGCGTAATAAGATCGCCGCTAACGACACACACACACCTCCCTTGTTCAATGGCCTGAGTTGAACTGCCGACTCTCGCTTAAGGCGAAACAGTTTATCCAACACTTGCTGAAACAGCACGAGACGGGAAAAGGCTGACGCCCCCGCCAAGGGCGGGAGCGCCGCACGAACACACACACTATCCGACCTCTTAGATCGACGGCTCTCGGCTGAATGCCCAGCAAGAAGCGTTAGCACGCCTAAAGTGGCGTGAGCCAGAACGGCGTTACCGCCTAGGTGGCTAATTAAAATACAAAATAACCTGACAAACGCTGTTAATCTCTTGTATGGCCTTTAACACCTATTTCAGCCGTGTCCTTAGCAACATTATTTTGAACGGCCAACAATCCTTTTTGGTAGGAGTAAGAAGATCACTTTGCAAGGACTCGTACAAAATTTTTATCACTTGATAAATGCTGCAGATTAAAAATTTGTTGATCACTAAATCATCAACTCGGTGACAGAGCATTCCTGCAACATTTTCTTCATCATAAACGTCAAACGATTTTGACTCACTAACAAGTTTTGGTTCATATTTAACACTCTCTTGTTTCTTCTTAACTTTATACCTTATTTGATTGTTCAGTTCTATGTACAATTTATTTGCCAATTTCAACTGCTTTTCACACTCTTCCTTTGCTAAAGTCACTTTTCTCTGTGCCGCTTCCAACATCCTTTTCAACATTTCAATTTGAAATTCTTCGGGAGGTACATTACTTACAGTTGCTACAAATACAAATTATCAGCATTTAGCAGTTATATAACACTCACATACTCACACTGATGAAATCCTCGAATCCTGCAAAACACAGTTAACACATTCGCCATTTTGGGTACACCGCTGCCAACATTTCGCTAGGGCAATCTAGTTACTTCCGCTAAATGGCCAGTCTTTCATTTATAGGGTCTCTACTAAGGCCGAAAATGACTTAGCTGTTCTTCCAGGTATAGCCTCATGTGCCTGAAACAGAATTTTTGAGGCCAAAACTAGTTTTATACAAGTGACCACCAAAAAGTCGGCATAATATGGGAAAATTTTGAATTTCTGATTTTTCAAAAAAAAAAAACTTTTTACGTCAGTAATGTTTGCTTGTCTAATAGCTATTTAAGTAACAAGGAATGTAAGGACGTGGTAAAGCAATTGTCAATTTGTTGAATTTTGGTCATTTCTGTGGCAAAATTTACAAACAATTGCAATTATCATATTATACCGGGTGGCCATAAATATCTGAGATCCCGGTATCCATGGAATTAGCTACTTATAAATGTTGGTTAGCATTATATTTAAATTACGATAAGTATTGGTACCTATGTAATGTAATAAAATGCAATAAGAGCAGGGGAATGTGCCCTGGATTCTGCAGTTTAGGTACGACTCTATTATAAAAATCTCCTGTTCTAACTCCATTACTTATTGCAATCTGAAATAATTTTTGACAGATAGAAATTTTAGTTGTGGTGACATGAGTGACATTTAGTTTAGTTGAATTCATCACTTTAATAAAGCGGTGTTGATTCCAAAGGTGATGTGATATCAGATATTTATGGCCACCCGGTATAATAAATATTACACCAACAAATTTAAGAGCTTTACGGATCTGAGCCAAATGATATCGTTCTGGGCTCATATACTCCTTTCCCATCATTTTTATTTCTTTTACCTATACCAATTTCTCGGTATCGCGGCAATAACCAAAAATGTGTAGAATTTCTGTAGGTTGTCAAAACCTATTCACATTGAAACTACTTGAGTGACGTGACGATTTTATCTCGCAAAAGAGAAATGATTACTTCGCTGCGCCGGAATATATCGTACATTTCCCACGCTGCGCAGACTTTGAAGGGCTGTCACTCAGAGACTATTTAAATTCCTGCATATTTTTTCAAGCACTACAACTTTCACATTTGCAATTTTCGGAAAAAACTACCCCCACAGAGCTAGAATGGCGGAAACAGATTTTTGGTAACTTTGTCGCCCTCTACCGTTTTAAATACAAACTTCTCGGTATCGCGGCAAGGATAAAAAATATGTAGAATTTTATTTCCAACATTTTTTGTTCAATAACTTTTTCTGTGCGACCAATGGATCGCGAGAAAACACAAATTCAATTGTTATCAAGATGGCGGCTGTTTGGCAAGGGGTGGGGTGACGCCTTTTTGGTTTTACACCTGTCTAATGACCCTAAACCACTGGGCAAGAGGAATCGCCGCGGCCAATTTTTTTAAGGTGACGGGGTATTTTCCGACAATTTTACTGTACTATCTGTCAGTCCTACAACTTCCCTTTTTCAAACTTCTTCACGGTAAGTATGTTTCCGCATATGAATGTAAATTAATCTTCTCCTTCCTTAGCTCCTACTCCAGCCATTGACGCCATCAGCAATCAACAGAATCTCCGACATCCAGCAGTTCCTCCGTCAATGTCTGTCAATTGGTCCTTATGTCCTCAGCAATCCCACAAGAACTCCAGCAATCAGTGACCCTCCAATTAACGTAACTTCTTATAAATTGTAGTATGAAAATTAACTCAGTTACATCCAATTCTTATTATTATTGCTTTTTATTCTTGTTAGTATCTAGTTAAACCATATTCCAACTTCTCTTGAGTAACTATTATATTCTTCTTTCAATATATCATTTGCTTTCACCTCGTAGATTTAAGTATAAACCCTTTTATCTAGTCGAAATACATTTTAAATAAACAGGGCTAAATTTCTATTTTATTTTCACCAAAATACTACATTACATGTTGTTTTTCAAATCTGTTATTTTTTCAATAATCATAACAAAATTTTCTTTCTATGCTAAGTTACAATTATTTCTGCCATTTATAACTTAAGCTTATCTGAATGCTACCTACTTTATTATTTTTTTTTCAATAGAACTTATATTTGCTTGTATTTATCTTATTCCTTATAAAACCATCTAACAATACTCAAATACTCTACCTTTCATCTTAGTTTGCATCCTATTTAAATTCTATTAATGACTTTCAATTAAACAGGCAATTCTTTTATAAATTTTCCCAATTTGATTATATTGATCTAACGACTTTTAATTAATCTTTAACATTGACTTACATAAATATCAGCCTTTATCTACCATTGCAATATATAAATAATTGGCTTATACGAATCAAAACATCTTCAGTCACAAATTCATTTAGAAATTGCAGAAGCCACTGCCCTATCTGTATACCTGATAAATATTTCTAGAAGGAAATCCTTTTACCTGCGGGTGACGCACTTGGAGCAAGTTCAAATATAATCTATCCTTTTCTACTGTCTCTTTCATTATTCTTTAAAATTCTAGTAAGTTTCATAGACAAGTACAGGCTAAATTATTGATTGTGTAAATGTTTAAAACCAAAAAACGATGTTTAATGTTTCATTTTATGTATTGATAAAGTACTAAAGCGAATTAGTAATTAGAATAGATTTTACGTTTCTTTTTTGATATTGAATTATATAAAATTTCAGTAGAATTGCTATATATAGGTTTGGGATGTCGATTTTACTTAATAAAATATGTCATACCCTAGAATAGCTTGTTCTCTATCTACGTTGTAAAGGTGAATTTAAATGAATCTAAACTAAGGGCGTGCTTGTCTAAAAACCTAACTCTTAAACTATAGGTAATAATGACTTTTTATTGCAGATATATTAAGTACAGCCCTATTGAATACTTCTCCTGCTAATAATTTCCGAAAATCGATTTTCATAAACAAGTAAATAATAATTTCAAGTCGAAATATTATTGGGTACCTTCTCCCAACTTTTTTAATGAACTTTACTTAGAGACCACGTTCCCAGCATTTTGTTTTTAAAGTATTTGTACTCTGACGCGTTCCAGTCAAACACATCAGATTTAAATGGACCAATCAGAATTGATGGCATTCGTTGAAATTATATCAAATTACAGTATTGTAAATTCTAATCCTATCACTAAAGTAGGATCGAAAATCTTTGCGGCATTAAATTGCACTAACAATTTCCTACATTTTGCAATTACCAATTAAACCTTTTTTTTTATTTCTACATTAAGTTTAACACGCCTCGGTCTATGCTCAGTCGGTAGGTTCTACAATGGCGTCAGCTGAAGGAGGGGTGTAGGCGTTGCCCTCATTGAGGCTGCTAAATAATTGGTGTAACTTTTAATACGATTATTGCTATGGGTTTGGATACTACTTATGACTATATATACACAAGAGGGAAACAAAGAAAAACAAGAAAAAAAATATGTACAAAGCAGGCGCCTAGTCTCTGGCGCCGGTGGCGCGGGAGGTGATGGGGCGCCCTTTCCCGGTTGTCGAAGGCGGGGAACGTGGCTTGGACGCGGTCCGATGCGCCCGGGGAGCGGTACGGGGCACGGCTCGTCGGGGGTGCTGGTAGCGCTCTAGGTGGCGCGTCGATCGGGGCGGCGAGGTTCTCTTGGGGCTTCGGCGGCGCGAGTAGCCCTCTCGGGGACGGCGGCTGGAGCGAAGCGTTGTTGGGGCACGGGGTCGGGCTTTCGCTAGGGGCGTGCGGGGACGGGTGGTCCGTCGCCAACGGGGCCGGGACGTGGGCTGCTGTCTGGGCAGGTGGCTCGCCACAGAGCTTCGAGCTCGGTCTCCTCGGCGTTCGAAGTCCCTAAAGCGGAGCGGACGGCGGCTAGTTGGACTCGGGGCTGAGTAACGGACCCTTGCTGGCTTCCTTCGGGCTGGAGTCCTAAACTCCTGGAAGGCTGGAGGCGGCTGGGTAGTCCTGATGAGGCTGATCCTTGGAAGGCTGGATGGTCCTGAAGAGGCTGATCCTTGGAAGGCTGGATGGTTCCTGGTGCACTCTCCTGGGTTGAGTGATTTCTTCTGGCCTGGGTAACTCTATTTAAAGGAGCCCCGTCCTTTGTGTTGAGCTTCTTGGCAGCTTATTGGTCCGAGGAGAAGGAAGGACTGGTTATTTTCCTCGCGGTGCGACATATTAGCGTGTTGAGGGGTGTCTCAATAGATGGCCGTCGAAATGCCGATTCTAATGATACCCCATTTGCTATGTTTTGTTAGCTTTAATCAAAATAAGGTTTTGTTTACCTCGAGCTCTGCATATAAAATTGCTTACTCATTATTGTTACTGAGTGTGTTAAAATGTTCTCCTTGTTTTTATTATTTGCGCGCTGATTTTATCTGCTTTTTGATACCCAATACCCCTGCGTTTGATTCTTCCCAGCGCTAATTAAAATTCAATTTGTAATATTTGTGCATTCGCCTGCTGTTTTCCTTTGTCCCGATTTAGCCGTTAGAGAGTGCGTCTTTGGTTAGGTCTCCGCTTGTTTCGAATTTCTGTGCAAATTCGCCCGCACACCGTACTCCGATGATTTCGCCTGCTGGGGGAACAAATCGTTTTTAATCGGCCTGTATGCTTGTTAGCGATTCGAGGATAATTTGATTAGGTAGCGGCTAATTTTTCCTATGCATGTGTGGCTTCTATTGGGCGTACTATTGATTAGGAGTGCCTTAGTTAATTAAAATTAGATTTTAATTCGGCGTGAGTTTCGGCTGTTTGTAGAGGCTTCCGCTCGGGGCTTGCCTTGGAGTTTTATGGGGGTGTTCTGCTGCATCTTATAAACTGGCAGGCTGTTTGCAATTTATTGTTTTATTTTCTTGCAGAGTTTTATTTGCGTACTTTTAGAAACTGGCATGCCGTAATTTATTGTTTTGTTTTCGGCAGAGGTTTTTATTTGGAAATTTGTGTAGTATCGTGGCGTATTGTTAAACAGATGCGTTTTGTTCTTTGTTTGTTGCCGCCTGCTTGGCGACTCAAACTTCCTTTGTTGATTGCTCTGTTTAACCGATTCATATTAAGTTGAATATTGAACACCTCTAAATATGGCATAAATTCACTTGTTTTGTGCCTCACTGATATGTGATATAATATTTCCAAAAGTCCTATTTTGTAATCAGGAACTTAAATTAATTAATTATTTAAATGTGTAGGCTTGCCTATTTCTGATTTATTATTTCTACTATAACTATTTATCAAATTACCTAAGTTCCATGCTTTTCAATCCGAGCAATACTCTTATAACTAGTAAATTTACTATGTATAATTTTTAGACACTGACCTTCCTGCTTCGTAGAAATATACTTATTAAAATAACTTTGAACCCGGAGTTTCGGTATGGTACATCAATTATTACTGCTGTACTGTACATTACTAACATTTCAAGTAACTCCGATGCCTGTAAACTTCATTTGGTTGTATCGGAATCGATTCTGAACTTTTGCCAATTTTCTTGTAGAAGTACTACTAACTTACTAATAAAATTTAACTCTAATGGAACATAACCTCACTTTTTTATTTCGAGTAATATTAATGAGATATGATGGTTTGTAAGCACCTATTCATTTCGGATTTACGTTATGATAATTAGAGAAACCACTTAAATCAATGCTGATCCAAGAAAAAGTTGCAATCAAAATCAATTGCTATCTTATGTGAGTTTGTTGTGAGTAGACGTAGTCGGTTGTGCTGAGTTCTCCCAGTTCTAATAATATAATTTATAATTTATCTCATATCGGCTGAAATAGCGAGGGTTACCCGTACGATTGCTGACGAAGAGGCAATAAAAAAACGATTCATTAAGGGGGTTGCTCTATGGGGAATTTACAACATAGTTGCTCCAATAAAGCAACAAATTAAAATCAGAAATTGCTGCAATCTGATGTTTATTTACACTATAGAAGACAATCAGCCCCAAAACATGACATAGTATTTGCACCACCAAAATGTTCAAAGCGGACAAAAGGAATTGGCGAATGCTCGCATTTATGTAAATACCGAAAGAATTGTCAAAGGTATAAGTCTATAAAATATATATTTTAATCTATCTGCAGTGACGCCATCTTATCTGAAGGTTTTGTTCTGTTGTAAATATAGAAACCGCTACGTTGGTTTTATCTTAATTTTGACTTGATGTGAATGTAAAATTAATGTGCAAGTACAATTGTACACAGTTCTATTGGCATAAGGAACGCAAATGAAGTGAATCGATAATAATTTCGTGTACGATTTTCTTGACAATCGCTTACACGAACACGCATCTCCCAACCATAAATGAGGACCGGGCGAAAACAGAGTATGGGTGCTGACATTCGCATGTGAAATTTTGTTTACTGTAGGAACCGAGTTTAGCGCATAAAGCCTTTAGTGTCTGATTATTTGTAGTACAACACTTCAAATTCTATACTATCCGTCCACGAGCAACAAAACAACATTATGTAACTGAACGCGACTAAAATTCTAAAAATATTTTCAGTGTTACACTGCCACGTAGGTACTCGAAATGCCTCGATTTGGTGATAAAGCTGCCTCGCAAGAACTGCAAAATTGAAGTTGCAGGCTTTTCCCATTATAACTGTTGCAATCGCAGGAGCGGAAGTCCTTCGAGGAATCTATTTTTGCCAAAGTGGCTGGGAGGCACACCCTTTTGCATCCTTTCTTTAGATGTTCCTCGGAATACTTTAGAACCTCAAGACAGAAATACATTCAACGGGATAAAAACGGCTTGAAATTCCCCAATATCATTAAACGATTATTAAAAGCAAACGTTTTCGAAGGAAGAACCTACCAGAGTATCGAGGGCGGCTAGGGTGAGTTTACCCCTGAAATATTATTGATCCTAGCATTGCTAGATACATATCAGTGGCTACATGTATATCACACCAATGTTGCTCGAAGAACTGCAAGATATCTATAAAATTAAAAATCTACAAGATGCATCTCCGAAACAAATCCACACCAAGGCACCAGCAGCAATCACTACTCTATCCCAGATGGCTGCAGGCAACCGCTACCTCTAACCTCTGTTTCTAATATATTCCTATCTTTGAAATTTCCACAAAGATAGACCAAAGGGTTAGGCAACCTGACGCACATCAACGTAGTGGTGGCTACATAACTTACGCCATAACAAGTAAATTATAATTGAAAGTAACTGGTTCAAGACAGGTCCGGAATAAACAATTGTTAAATTGAGCATAATTTACACGTTACAGAGTATTCAATTCTCCCACATATATGGCTGGTCGGGTGAATGAGATTGAGGAACATTTCTAAGATCGTTTAAACTAACAAATTCAAACGGATAAGATGAAACAGCTGAAAGACGATCTGAAAAAGCGAGAAAGAAAGCTGCATTATTATCTGATGAGCTGGAGCAGTACAATCGTCAAAACAGCATTCGAAGCTATGGAATACCGAAAATAAAAGGAGAAAATACTGATAATGTTTCCATAAACATTTGTAAGGAAAAACTGAAGTTCTATCGTCTTCCGGTTAAAGTTCTACGATGTAGACCGCTTAGCAGCACAAATACAACGAATCTGATATGCAATCATAAAACTCTGCTTAAAAGAATCAATCTGGTCATCAAGGAAGATCTAACAAAACGATGAATGCAAATCTTAAAACAGGCCGCATAGAAGTTTGTCAATCGAAATTTTTGGTCATCGAAAGGCAAAATTATAGTTGAGGTGGAATTTGGCATTATACTCATATCAGCGTGTGATGATTTGCAACAGGATAAAATTTGAGGATACACAGCCAACCGTCAGCCTGGCCTAAACTGCTATATCTGAAACGATGCCACAGCTCAAGCAAGACATTTATCAGTTTGATCCACTTACAATTATTTATTTATTGTTTACATATAATTTACTCATGATACGAGGAAACAGAGATATGGCATTCCCGTGTTTTAAAATCGTTCACTTAGCACGCGGTGACAACCAACAACGTAACTATATGAGTTTAATATGAAAAATTCTACATTACTGTTGATTGTTGATTAAATGAGGCCCGTTGATGCAAAACTTGGTAAATGAAATGCAATTTCATTTAGTCGGATGTCATGTTATTTTCAAATGTGACTTTGATAATAGCCGCAAATGTGATATTCTCATATATCAAGTTTTGCATCTACTTACAGGCTTCAAATGTGATAATGAGTGGGTTAAATGAAATAAAAATATGTAATAACTTTATAATGTATAATTTGTTGAAGTTTTCTTTTTTTGTTTTGTCTGATTGTCGAAGATTACTATTTAATTATTCTCTTATTCTAAAAAACATTCGACATCTAAAAAATAATATTTTTAGATCCACATGACAATCTATATGTTCGCTTGCTTGTATCAAATACTGAAGATAATTTTCTCCAATTTTTCCAGTTGTATCATAATTTCTGCAGATGCTATTGTCAATCATCCTTCAGATATTAGATCAGTAGATTGAGAAGACGAGCATGCTTTTACAAATATAACCACCTAAATTTTCAAGACCGTCGTAAATCAATTCATCCTCATCAGTGGGTTTCATATGGTCATTATTCAGGTCCCCATCTATAAAAACATTATATGCAATACCTATAATTATTTTAGAATTTTACAATACTTACCACTCAATAGTACAATATTACCTCACCTGTTTACAACCGAATCAACAATTTGTTTGCTTTCTCTGGCTTCTCCCCTTTGCTGTCTAAACTTTGAGCTGCATTCTGAAGACGAAGCTTTTGACTTTGGGATATTTACACTAGGTACAGCATTTTTCTTCAATTGGCGACAATTTTTGGGCTTATAGTCCAATAACTCGTGTTTTAAGTTTCGAACGTAATTTTCGTCTTTGAAATATGTAGAACAAATCCGAGAATTTTCAGCGTTGAAATGGTCAGCACGACAACAACAATTCCCCCAGACATTCCGCGTTGGTTCCTCTTTAGGGAATCGCAAAAACTGTAGATTTGGTCCAATAATTTTTAAATTATTATTGGCGCTGCAACTACACACTGCACACCGCATTATTTGTAAATTAATTTCCAAAAAACCCAAAACTAAAGCAGGAGAATATAGGTTAAAGGCGGCACGGAGCTAATGACTGGTGGGGGAAGCATGCGCAATGTCATATTGCCTAGTCTTTGTATCATGCAATCTACCTAATAAGCTACTTTTAATTGTAAGTAGTACATTTCTCTTCATTTTTCTTTATTAGGTACAAGGAACCAATTAACGCATCTGAAGCACACTGTAACTTGGAAATAAATTTCGAAGACTTGTAAATTACACATATTAATATTAGATCCTTAATTCCAAAACTATCTAAGCTAAGAGAGTTTATTGTTAGTACAAAGTGTGATACAATTACACGGAGACCAGCGACAAAAATAGCTACGCCATTTCATCAAGAAATTGTTCCATGTTATTATGCTCTCCTAACATCTATATACAGGGTGTACCGTGACTCGATGGTCATAGCTTAAGAGCGTATTCCTTGGACAATTTTAAGATAAAAAGTTTATATAAACATGGGACCTAAACGGCTTCGTTTTCAAGATACAGGGTGTTAAAGTTTAAACAAATTCTTTTTTTTCAAAAATCTGGAAGACGCCTAGATGTATTCTAATGAAACTTGGTGTAGGTTAGTATTTCATAAAGTGGCATTGTTTGCTTAAAATAAATTTAATTTATTTCTACCAGTGGCGTGCATCGGGGCCACCCCACTTATCTTATTTTAGAAAAATCTGGTACGCCACTGGTTTTCAGCCAATACGATAAATTTTTTAGCTTCGTACATTAAAACTACACAAAAGATGTATGATTCATTTTTTTATAGAATAAACTTTTTCCGAGAAAAACAGTAAAATCCGTAACAGCAATTTCGCTTATTGAACATTCATGGGACCTAAACGGTTTAATTTTCAAAATACAGTATAAAGAAGTTTTAAAAAAATATTAGTTAATAACAAATAATCTTACAATAGCTACAATACTTAAATACACTACTGCTATGGAAATAATTAATCAAAGAGCATTGTCTCAGAGGAAATGTTGAAAATGACCACCTCCGACCTCAATGCATGCGTTTGCGCGCCTTATCATCGACTGGCGGACTTGTTCGAAAATACCAGTATTTCTAATAATGGCACGTGATTCTTGTATGCGATTTCTTAAATCTTCCACATTCTGAATTGGAGTTTTGTACACTAACGATTTTAAGTGCCATCAAACAAAGAAATCCAAAAGATTCAAATTGGGCGACCTAGACGGCCACGATTGTGGTCCGGAGCGTCCAATCCAGCGAGCAGCATAATTTTGGTCTAAATATTGACAAGCAACTAAGCTAAAGTGCGGTGGCGCACCATCGTGCATTAACCATAGCCGTCGTCTTTCCCTAAGTGGAACATCTTCTAAGAGTTCAGGTAGGACATCTTCTAAAAACCGTCGATATTGGTCGCCATTAGGTCTAGGAGAAAGAAAATAAGGGCCAATTAAAAAATCGCTTACAGTTCCAATCCAAACATTCAAAGAAAACTGACTCTGGGATTTTTTTTCAATTATAGCCTGTTGGTTCTTCAGCCCATACGTACCAGATTTTTTTTTAAAATAGGGTAAGTGGGGTGGCCCCGATGCACGCCACTGGTAGAAATAAATTAAATTTATTTTAAGCAAACAATGCCACTTTATGAAATACTAACCTACACCAAGTTTCATTAGAATACATCTAGGCGTCTTCCAGATTTTTGAAAAAAAGAATTTGTTTAAACTTCAACACCCTGTATCTTGAAAACGAAGCCGTTTAGGTCCCATGTTTATATAAACTTTTTATCTTAAAATTGTCCAAGGAATACGCTCTTCTCGAAAAGTTTTATTAATTTCAGTTAATTAATGGTATATACAATGAGTAATCCTTACTGTACATCTTAAAATACTCAATTAATTATTATGTATCTAAATAAAATACAGTTACATACAACTTTAATGTCGTTTTAATTTACATATAACTCTCTGTTCCATATTGCCTGTATGTTTCTCATGGGTCAGACGAAGAAGCATAAATCATTATTCGTAGGTTATATCCCGAGTACTATGAATTTTATCGATTAAAACTATGCAAAGCTGGTCGTTAGGGAAACTTAAGGTTGAGGAATTTTATTTTAAATTATAAAAGAAGGAAAACATTCGCTCAAAAGCGATAGTTTGTTACCGCACAAACACGACTTTAAGACATAATCGGGAAATATACCTAGAAAACTCGGCCGTAACTCTGTTAAGATGGCGGTAATAAAAGGTTCGCCGGCTAAACTGCAGTGGAGATGGGCAGGTTCTTTACGACCTTTGAGTTAGGGCTGTACTCCGGTAACGAGAGGTAAAAGATGTTCAATAAATTGATGCGCCACCACATTCGGAAGAGATAGGGATAACAAAATCAACACAGGTAGGCCCACTCTGAAAGTGGAAATAAGTAGGCCTAACTTTATACTTCTGTCTTGGCACCAGTTGACGTATTGACTGCAACAGCTGATTCGAACCTACCTTTGATGGAATCAACTTACACTTATCTGATTTCCTGTACAAAACATAAAAGAAAGCATAGACCTTGACAAAACTATCTATGGGTAAACTGACCGTAACACAGAGAGCAACGGAGAAGCAGATCTTAGGTATATCGCTGGAAGACAAGAAAAGCAATGTATGGATTCGAAGAACCACTAAAATGAAAGATATAGCTGAAACCATTTCCACCTTAAAATGGAATTAGGCAATCCATATAGCTAGAACCACAGATTTATAATTTAATTTATTTATTTAATTTGCACTCAGCCAACAGCCGTTAGGCCAATTACAGGCGTCGCTGTGCAGTTATGAGGACTTCCAACCCCACTAACGACTGTCATGATGTTGTATGACCGCCGGGACCAACTTTTTTCCGTGATAGCCGTACCACGAGGCGCCGAGAGATGCAGCCGTGGAACTCCCATCCAAGTTCTGACCAGAGACAGCGTTGCTTAACTCTGCTCATCGAACGTGGACGCTTGTTCAAGATGAAACCACACATTGTTACACTGGAGACTGTATCTCGGAAAAAGAGACTGCGGACGACCGCCTTTGCGCTGAACCAACGACATATAGCAGGGTTCAACTGGACAAGAGAAGCCTAATCAGAACGAAATGGAGTAATATGAACGACGCCTATATTAAAAAATTGACGGTAAAAGAAGGCGATTGAGAGATTAATTAACATCGTTTAACTGAGCGGGGCAAGAGACGTTTCGCCCGTTTCTAACCACAAAGTGGTTCTATGAGCCCTCTATACCTACTCGTAAGCCGGGTAGGTGGCTAGTCTTGCCCTTCGAAAGTGAGGAAGAATTTCCTTGTCAGAGGTTGACGACTACTACAGATAGCCGATAGCCGGAGAGCGTACGATTTTTAAAATCTCGGTGTAGTCGCCGTGGACTGAATCCGGTCAGGCCGCTGCCACCTGAAACTCAAGCATGTAGCTTGCTCCCCCATCCGCTGTCAGTGTTCTTGAACGATAAATTTAATTTAAATGTAAGTGCTTCTTATGTATTCTTCTCACTATTCGGAATTCATAATTAAGAACAAAATATACAGGACGAAAGCTGCTACCTGAAATAATTAATAAACGTCACATTTCTGAAAGCATGTACACAATTTAAAAAACATACTTTAGTCGGGAATATGGCCTCTGAAAATACGCTTCTAAAATGATGAGCTGTACACTCGAAGATATAGTACACTATCTGGAATTACCTTGCGAAGTTAAATGTTGAATGCTCCATTCTTTTTGCGATTGCAAAAAACCAAAAAATCTTGTCCGACTTTTTATTACTGAAAATTGATTAATTTTATGCGTACTTCGAATTTATAAGCTTATTTTTTAATATTTATCAATACTTTTTAAACCAGTAGAAAGCTTATTCTTTCTAGATCCTGATTATGTCAAAATAATCACAAAATATTTTTTAATAAATGCTAAAGGAATTGTTTAAAGAAAGCCTACCGGGAGTGAGCCCTTTACATTTCAGAATCGAGGTATTTTGAAAACTATTGAGACATACTTCCAGCGTGTGAAATAGGAAGAAAAAAATAAAGACATTTTTAGTGAAAGAATTATCTCTATTGCTCTACTGATGCAAAAATACAATTTATTTTTGTACACTGCCCCGTGGTGTTCCGCTGCACGTTTTGAGTTAGGCCAGGCATAATAGATATCTACCTCAAAAAAATTTAGTCCTGAGTGTTGGCACAAATGTTACTTAGTACCCTAGAAGCAACCCTTTAAAAAAAACCCACCTCGAGCGTGCGTTATATCAAGGAGGCTTTGCCAGTAGTTTAAAAACATCTTTTGTTCAGGTAAAGTATCTTTTCTGTTTCGAACATGGCAAAACATCATTAAGAAAAGATGTCCAAAATCTAAAATTATCGTCTATTGCAAACTTTCAGGAACAGCGAATTACCTTTATGAAACCTTGTTTATTGGAAGATACACACGGTTTCATAAAAGCAGGCCTATATTCCTGAAATTTTGCAGCGAGCTATAATTTTACATTCTGAAAAAGTGTTTCTAATAACATGTTTCTGTAATATAAACGGATAAGGTATTTTATCCTGATTCTTTCTAATAAACACGCGATATCTTCCTCTGCGACTTGCTGCAAAAAATTGAGACGCCAGCACCTCAGAGGGACTGTTTGAGGTCGCTTCTAGGACACTAAGGGACATTTCTGCCAAAAATCAGGACTGAATTATCTTTTATGAGGTTTTTATTAAAAGTTTTTTAATATGCCTGGACTTATAAAGTCCGAACAGAGTTAATGATAAGCATTTTCAAGCAAATGCTCAGTGGCCTACTCTGAATAGTTTTTTGAAAAGATAAAAATTTAGTATACATTGTCACTAACATCAATTAAGCCTGAACAGGTTTCCCGTGTCGTTATATTTAAATTTCGGGAGCGTAAACTAGGTTCAATTCTGAGAGTAAAACACATAAAAGTTGTAGGTCGATTTTTATTTGTTTCGGAAATACAGGTCTCATGAATTTTTTTAAGGGTAACACAAACAAAATAAATTCAAACACTCAATAATTTATAAATGTTCAATTTTTGATATTTTAAAATGCCCTCCCATTGCTTGCCTATAAGCTTGTGCTCGCATACCGACAGATGCAGTGACGCGTCTTATTTCGCGCTTGTTTTCGCGTATTTCTTGGGTAGCCTGATGAATGCGCTCCAATAATTCTTCTCGGCTGTTTGAAACTTGTGCGTTCACTTTGTTTTTGATGTAACCTAAGAAATAAAAATCAAGTGGATTATGATCAGGGGTCTAGTTGACCATGCAACCGGGCCATCACGACCAATCCACCTTGGATAATTGATATTTACGAAATTCCGGAAAGCAATTCCGAAATGTGATGGTGCATTATCCATATGAAACCACATGTCCCTTCGTATCATTAGCGGTACAGCTTCTAGAAGTAGTGGCAGTTGTTCAATGAGAAACTCCATGTAATTTTCAGCAGTTAATCTTGCAGGAAGAAGATAACGTCCAACCAACAAATCATCGTTAAAACAGCCCAAACGTTCACGGAAAACTCCAACTGCAATTTTGACGTGCGTATTGCCTGGGGATTCTCTGATTCGCACCGATGCAGATTCCTTAAATTTATGACTCCACTTCTCGTGAACGTAGCTTCATCTGTCCAGAGAATTTTTTTGAAGAAATTAAAATCTCGCCGTGATTGCCTTAAGAGCCAGAAAAAATAAACAAGGCGGGAACGATGGTTTTCCTCAAGCAAACCTTGTCCCTTTCGGAAATGATACGGATAAAGACCCTCACGTTTCAAAATACGCCAAACGGTTGATTTTGGTAATCCAACTTTCCTACTAATTCGACGTACACTGGTAGTAGGATTCCTTGTAACAGCATCTAACACTTGCTCATCAAAGTCCACTGGTAAATTCAATCCTCTGTCGAAAAGATAATCACGCAATCCGCATTCACGAAATTGCCTGTGTACCGCCATAAATATTCTGTAATGTGGAGTGCGTCTATTTGGAAACCGTTTTCGATATTCATCCACTGCTTGTCGTGCACTGCCGTTATAAAATCCATAAATAAAATGCATATCTGCATACTCTTCAGAAGAAAAACGGCGAGGCATTTTAAATAATAAGTTTACTCTCTATAAAATGCAAATTCTTTAACACTTGGCATGTAAATGTAAAAGCATGAATAAATATTACCTTGACATTGACTTTACCGTACCCATAAATAAAATGCGTACCTCTTATGTTTTACTCCGAAACGAATGAAAATCCACCTACTATTTTTGTGTTTTGTACTCTCAAAATTAATCCTAGTTTACGCTCCCGAAATTTGAACATAACGATACGGGACACCTTGTATAGAAAATAAACCTTAATAATAATAATTGTGAAAATATACACCACAAAATTTAGCTTGCAATAAAAAGTGTATTATTTTTCGCCAGCGTTGCCGAAAAAATTATTAATAAAATTTTTTATGAACTGGTAGTTTCTTAAGAAAGTTATGGCTTCGATTTTTCGTTTTTGTTATCTTGAATTTTCGTATGCTTATAACTGCTTTATTAGAAAAGCACTGCATTATTTCTATGTTTTTATATTTTGGCCCGTAAGTTATAATAAATAGATGAAGAACATGAAGTACTTACTTTTAATGGTTATGTTTTTGATCGCAATTACATTAATCTTTAAATGTCTGTTTTTCAGTCATCACAAATGGCATTATTCACGTATAACTGCAACGCTTCCCGGTGTATTTATTCAATCATAGCATTAATTAATGTTGCGGAAATAATTGGGTAGCTCTTATTGAGTCCAGGTTCGATTTAAATTCATTTTGACTGATTTAAAGAATACCAAGTAACAGAAATTACATTTATTTACTACTATTTACAGTTCATAGAATAAGGAAAAACTAAATAAGCATGTAAATTATCTACAATTATTTACAATACAAAATAAATGTTAATTATATTCCCCTTGCGATTAGGCGACCCAAATACCAGGCGCGGACTTGGTTCTCCACTGTTTGACAGTCACTGACATTCCCAGGGTATTTGGTTGATGTTGGCAGTACTGCGGATTTAAACAAATTTCAACACAAATGCAGTGCATACATGGTATTATAAGTTACTTTATTTAATTAAAGCAATTAAACATTCATATATACCACCTTGGATTACTTTCGCTTGAAGGAGAAATGCCATCACGTGTGCGGCTGGGTGATAACAGCGGGTACTGAAAGGTTATTTTGTATCTAGTGGGTGTGAACAGCACGTGTCAAGGACGTGTAAACACACAGCTCAAGGTATGTTAATTTTAGACCTGGAGAAGTTCGCAACTTTAAATTATTTAATACAGCTTAAACCGATCCTCAGGTTTGCGTTGTTTTAAACTAAGAAGTTATGGGAGTTGTGGAACTATGAATTATCTAAAACAGTTTAACCCGATTCTCAGGCTTGCGTTGTTTTAAATTGCGATATTATGGAGAAGCTGTAAGCTATTTACCTACAGTAAATTTTCTTATAGGAAGAGTAATAGCTTTAGACAGTGGGGCGGGTTAATTAATGGTTTATTCTTCAGGGATCTGTATCGAGATCTTTTCGAAAAAATTTGGTGCTCCAACTGGGCCGAGAGCGAAGCTCTCGCCTGTCGGGAACCACAGGCCAGGTCGGGGAATCGGGATAGTTCCTCGGATTAATTTTCTTACAATTCTGGTGGTCCATGTTGGAGAACCAAAGTTCGCTTTACCGGAATAATTTCTCCTCCAGTTCGGCGGAATAATATGGTTTTATACGTTAGCTGTTTAAAGTGGAAATTCGGGCGGAGCCATCTGTCGCGTCGTTCGCGCACCGCGACGGTTTACAGTTGCGAGCGGGCTGGATATTTTTTATTTGAAAAGCGAAATTTTAAATGCCCATAATATTGTATTATGATTAATTCGCATTTACAATAGGAGCAAAACGTTGCATAACCAATCAGCGTAATATAATTATGAGTAGGTATAATACATACAAACTATTTGCAAGCACAGTATATTCGTATCGCGGTGCAAATCAGTGAAACTCAAAACAGGCAGCGGAAAATAAATTCTAGTTTTTTACAACAATAAAGCAATAGAAATACTTCTTGTACTTAAAAATATCCTCACTCTTTTCTTCACATTTCATACGCTGGAAGAATGCCTTTATGTGCAATAGATTTCACAATATCTCGATGCTGAAATTTCTACCGCGTATTCCCGGTACGCTTTGTTCAAACAATTTCCGTAGCATTTGTTAAAAATAATTTCGTCATCTAAATCCAAAAAGAATACACTTTCCACTGGTTTAAAAATTATTATGAAATATTCAAAAATAGCTTGCAAATGCGATGTACGCATAAAATTCAGCATTATTCAATAATAAAAAACTATTTTTTTCTGCTTTTTTGCAATCGCAAAAAGAATGGAGCCGTCCATATTTAGATTCTTAAGGTCATTTCAGATAGTGTACATGTTTTTAAAACTATTTTCGAGTGCACACCCTATGATCGAATTTATGGTTCCCGATTCCTGACTACTAGATTTATTTATTTATTTATTTATTGTAAAGCAAGCAAAACGAGAATCAAACCTAGTAATATTGCTTGCGATTCGAGATCACATTACAAAAAACATCATATGCAATATACAGGGTGTCTAAAAATAGGTTCGGATATTTTACCCATTTTATATTTTATCTCATCAATACAAACAAAAATGTAGCAATAAATATGAATCCGGAAACACTTCATTTCCACGATGCAGGGTGTTAAAGTTTTCAAAAAAATATCCATTTTTTATTGTTATCTAAAAAACGTATGGACGATTTTTATGACATTTATGCAGTTTGTTTATAACTTCATGAGGTATCTTCTGGACCTATTACAGTTGATGTAGTAATTCCAGCAGCGTACCCACGAGGCATATCGATTAGGTTTTTTCACAAAAAAATAATGCCCACCAGATTTTTTGCAGTTTTTATAATTTTTTTAAATAAAACAACTAAAAATGCAACTTTCTTGTTTTTCAATTTTTTTCGGATCTCACTTCGTTTTCAAGAAAAAAATTAAGGCATGTATTTTGCACGTCTCTGAACCTAAACCAAAAACTAAAATGCTTCAATATCTCAAAACTCCTTAGCCGATTTTAGTGAAACTTTGAAGTGGTATACTGGTGCTATTAATGGTCATGTTTTGGCACACTTAGATTTAAATTATTTATTCCGGGGGCGGCCGGGATTTTTTTTTAACCTTTAACACCCTGTATCTCAGACACAAAGCATTTCCGGACCCATATTTATTAGGACTTTTTTGTTTGTATTAATGAGATCTATAAGTGGGTAAAATATCCGAACGTATTTTTAAAACACCCTGTGTAATAATTATGCTAATGCTAATGTAACCATAACAGTATCATACAATGTATATAACATGAAAATTGGTGTGTTGCAACTTGCAAGGTGTATAGCAAGACGTAAAGCGTAAGCGTAAGATGCGAAGCTTAAATATAAATCGTAATGCGTACATAGAACGTAGGGCATAGAGCGCGAGCAATTTATCATCCAAATAAAAATGTAATAGAGTAATGCTGAAGTATATGGTTTTTAAACGATTTTACCGATTCGTTAAAAATGTTGACCTGGGAATCTGAGAGTACTAAATTTGTGATATTTAGAATCGTAATCATAGATGAATTTCTACAGAAGTTAGTTCTACAAAATGGAATGAAGAACTGGTTACGAGGTCTGCATCGCAATGACCGAATATATCATTTCACCAGCAACATGGGGCAGTCTGCTCTGTTATTGATTAATTTGTGCATAAAACATATTGCTACTCTCCCTACGCAGGCCAAGCTTGAAAATTCCAAGATCAGAACGAATATCATATTTATCATAGTGTGGATATCGACGCTGTTGCTTAAAACACAAATATTTTAGAAATTTATTCTGAACTGTTTCAATTCTCTGTTCGTACAATAATATTCTCGGATCCCAAACAATGGCTGCAAATTCAAATTTTGATCTAACAATATTATTATAAAGTAAGATTATTGGTTTAGTGTTTGTAATTTCTGAGTTAGCCCACATTAAGAATCCTAAATTTTTTAATGAATGTGTAATAATATTTTCGATATGATTTTCCCAATTAAGTGATTTATTGAACGTTACTTCTAAGTTTCGAATTTCATTTACTTTGTCGAAAACTGCATTGTTAATTTTATAGTTAAACATTACGTTGTTGCTTTTACGTGCGTAAATCATGACTTTATATTTTTCCAACATTAAACAGCAGATCGTTATTCACACTCCAATTTGAAATAGCTAAAAGATCCTGTTGCAATAGATTGGCATCATGCGTAGTTCGAACTTCTCTGTAAATCTTCAAATGTTCAGCAAACAGAAGATACTTTGAGTTGCTTATAACTCTTGGCAAGTCATTTATGAAAATGAGAAAGAGAATTGGTTCCAGATTGCTACCCTGTCGAACACCCGAGGGAGTGGAGTATTTTTGCGAGGTAGTTTCGTTAAATTTAACGAAGTGAAACGTATTCTGCAAGTAAGATTTAAATAAATTAAGTAAGTCCAGATTAAAACCAAAGGAATACAGTTTCTTTTAATAATGAATCATGATTTATCTAGTCAAAAGCTTTGGCAAAGTTCGTCTATGCAGCATCTACTTGTCCACCCCTATCGATAACACCGCTTACATAATCGGTAAATTAGACTAAATTAGTCTCGACTGCCATAAAGCCACGCTGTTCATCACAAATCAACTTTTTTATATGGTTTGCATAATAACTACTCAAAAATTTTAGCCGGCGTGGAAAGAATCGCTGTAATTTCCACATCTGCCCGATTACCGGATTCATGAACGGTTGTTAATTTCCACTGGTCTGGGAAAATATTGGTTTTAAGTATTAAGTTAAATAATATCAACAACAGTTCCTTAAAGATATCGTGGCAAGATTTATAGATAAAAGGAGGTATTTGGTATGGATCACACGATTTTTTTTGTTTCAGATCTTACAGTTTTTTGTTAACATCTTCCAAATCAAAACCGCTAATCGAAAACAAATCTGAATGGCCCTGATTTGTCTGTGCAATAAGATTAGGTATATTATACGTTGAGGTAGCACTAAAAACTTAAACAAAAACTGTGGCAAATTTACTGGCAACATCATTGTTGCTTGCGATTTCATTACCTTGGTATCTATGTTTTACGTTACCGCTACGGTTCTCTTACTTATTTTTTTACAAAGTTCGAAAAGCTATTTATATTAGTTAGAGTTTCATTTTCTATTGACTGTAGATAATTTTTATATGCTATAGTTATTTTACTCTTGCAAACCGCCCTTTTTTTCTTGTACTCTTGCAGATGATAATACTATCTGTTTTTATGTTTATGGAAGTATTTTTTTGTTTTATTTCATTAATTATTTCCTTGTTAAACCAAACCGGGTAACTCCTATTTCTTGTACAAACAACCCTTAGAACACATTGGTTCATTACACGATAAATTTTATCATAGAAAATATTCAGTGCACCTGATGGGTTGTTACACGATTTCATAATACTCCTATCAACATGCTTTAATAAATTGTATATAAGCAAATAGTCCGCCTGTTTAAAACTAAAACTATTTGTGTGGTCTATTTTATGATTTACAACTAGTGCAGAATCATAATGTTCATCGAGAGACACAAGCGGATAGCACTTGATGTGGCAGGTTGCTCAAAACAAGATCTAAAGTTTTCCCTTCGGAATTCTAAATATTGTTGTATTGACTGGCATTAATAAGTGATAAAAATACTGAAAGTTGTCATGTTACCATCTGCTAAAGAGGTGTATGTACCTGTGCCTTCAGGTATATTGAAATCACCTAATATTATATTTTTGTTAAAGAACAATTAAGTATTCTCAAAGATTTCATATAACTCGGTATATTTATCAATTGTAGATTTGTAGATCGTGGCGCGATGTATGTAATTTTGTTTCCATAAAAAAATCACATTCAATAAGTATAGTTTCAAAAGTAAATTTAATATTGATCTGTTTCGACTTAATTTTTTTTTATCGCTAGTAATACCCCTACGGGTTTTAATTGCGATATTTTTATTTTTATCACCAGCACACCTGTACACATTGAATCGCTTATCAAATAATTCAGCATCGTAAACACTTACATTATTAAACCTGTTTCGGATGTGATTATTTCAACAACATTCGTGCTCTTAAATTTCCGTAGCTTTGATATTGGGTAAAAACTATTAAAATGCTAAATAGCTGGTGAAAAACAAGATAATTATTGTATTATTACCTTTACATGCTAATATAGTAAAATCTTGGTACTTCTTGCATTTTTTAATCAGTCACTATCGTTAAGCAAACAAGGCATATCAAAATGCAGTTATTTTATAATCGTATCGCTTTCTTAAAAGGATAAGATAATCTATATCAAGGTGCTATCATTAGTGTTTCATATCTTTTGCGCTACTTCTAATGATATTTGCGCCACAGTAGTAACCTAACCATCTTGGTTTTGCCTCACAATGATGTGGCCGCTGGTGGTGGTTGCACTGTTCATGTCAGGGTAAGTTCTTTAGATATTATAAACAAAATTAATAGAGCCCAAGGAAAATTTCCGGGAGTAACCCGGAAAAACTTTGCTGAAATGTATTACAAAGTGCGATAACAGTTCGCCCATTATTAACGCGTAGTTGGCCTTGACTAGCAAATGCCAATTTTAGATTTCTTGAGTACAATATTGTCGAATAGAAGTTTAACCGAATTCAAAGTGCAGTGTCTGTTTATTCGGTAAATATTGGAAAATAAAGTATGATCAAAAATTAATCTCATGTAGTATGGCCATGGAATATTTCCTAATTTATGAATGCAACTACATTTCCACTTAAATGTGGCATTTGATTTTTAAGTGAGTTATAGTTACATTCATAAATTAGGAACAATTCCATGGCCATACTAGACGAGATTAATTTTTGATCATACTATATATTCAGGTGTTTGTAGTTACTTCAATAATCATCAGAAAAATCCATATAGAGTAAACTGTATCTGTGCACCTGAGCAACTTCCATTAAAATGTTGTGGTTTACGTAACCTAGGGAAAATTGAAAAAGCTTTTAAGTAGTAGGCAAAATAAATCTTTATTCAGAATAACTTTTGTAAAAATTGTTTTTTGAAAAAGAACGAAATTCATAGTTTTACAATTAGTTTTGGTCATAAACCGCCAGAGCCAAGCGTATAAATCAATGACCTCTACACCGCAAGGTAACATGAGGTTACACATAATACATACACAATAAATGATAATTTCAATGTAGTTACTGCATTTGATTTTCGAGTGAAATGTTTTTATTTCGCATTTTCGTCAAGTTGATATTTTTAATGGCTAATAAAATTCACACGTGAAGAGATTCTTCATCTGAGATATCGTAGGATGTGTCTTATGAAACCATTTTTAGCTTTGATGCATTTTTTATTTTAGCTGCATTGATAAGTGTGCCGTTCTCACTGTCTTTTATTGTATCTTTAGCTAATTTCCTTTCTATTTTATTCGATATTATTCCCCTTTCCAGTTGCAAACGTTTTCTCTCTCTTTCTCGCTCTTTTTCTTGGCGTTCTAATTTTCAACCTCTTCTTTTTCGCAACGCTGTGTTCTTCAACACTTCCGTAATAGTCCGAGAGCCAGTCGCACAAATTTAGGGCAGATTTAGTTCAAATAACGATTATTCAATTACATGTATACCATCATAAACAAATGAAATGATAGTCTGCCGTTGCACTTATACGGCGGGGCGTAATGGGATGCTCTCAAGCATAGTAAAAAAATCGAAAAAAGACTTTCGAAGCTGAAACTTTTTTCTCTAACTAGTAAGTAATATAAAAAAAGCTAAAAAACTAGTCTGCCACTTTAGGTCCTGGATCAAGTTTGTCTGTCACGCGTATAAACAGTGTAAAAGACATTACAATTTGATATTTTTTTTAAAGCTGAAATTTATCTATATGAGAATATAATTCGTTGAAATTTTAACCAATCATCATCTCTTAAATTTAGGACATATGACAATAGGACGTTCTACCATACTGACAGTATAGCGCTCGCGATTTTCGTTTTGGTACTAGCTAACTTGGTTTTGTTTCACGTGTCATATGAACTAATTTAGAACTGTCATATTTTTCTAGGTTAGGTCGTGCGTTTTAAACATAAAAAGCAACAAAAAGTGTGTGGGACAAACGTTGATCATTAGCGTTGATACTCACGTAATATAATGGCATTACGTTCGCTCTAGTATATATTTTAAATCATTATATTCTCTTCCTAAATATAATTCGTAGTAGGCTTAATAATCTATAATTTTTTAACAATATCATTTCGTTATAATCCCAATGCAAGAAAATACAACCCGTCCTTTGGACTCGTTGTATTTTTAGCTTTGGGATTATAACTCATAATATTCATCAAAAAAATATCGATAATAAGCGTACTACTTATTATATTACCACTTGCAATTTACATTTATACAAGGAGTGTTTAGTTTTTGTATACAAACGAGCTATGTATACTTTTATTAAAGAAAATATGTCAATGCATTGTTTTATTGTAATCTATAGGCAACCACTATACACTACATTTTGTTTTTTTTTAGTTTATTGATAACTTTACAATCTGTCATACGATGGCAGTCAGAATATAGTTTAACTATGAATATTTGTATACAGGGTGTAGAAATGCTTTACGCACCATAGGGATTTCAATGGTAATTTCTTCATATGAAAATATTTGCTTCCCTAATTATTTTAGAGCAAACTTGTATTGAAGTTTTTTGTAGAGAAAAAAATTCTGTATCCATTTATGCCAGCATTTGTCATTTTACATTTCGGAAAACCGAAAATTTAAAGAAATAAAATTGCCATTTTTCGACGAATCCGTGGTGCCTTGAAATTATTGAAGCATTTCAAAGCACCAACAAATTAGTTTGCTGTTTATTTGTTTGCATCTATTAAATGTAGCTGCAACCATGGCACTTATTGCACCTGATCTGCTTCCAGCATACCACCACTTCACAATTTGCACTGATTTTTGAAAAAAAATTATAATTCTAGTTTATTTCATTATTAGGTTTTCTGACGCAAAATGAGAAAAATGATGGCATAAATGCATGCCGAATTGTTTGCTCTATAAAAAACCTATTTACAAGTTTGCTCTAAAATAATTAAGGAAGCAAATATTGTCATATGAAAGAATTACCATTGAAATCCCTATGGTGCGTAAAGCATTTCTACACCCTGTAGAGTGTGTCCCCGGATAGGTGAAACGACTGTTGTAAAAGGTAAAAAATTCTCGATTTAAATTTTCATTTTTTGGGGTTCAGCCCTGCTTGGTTAAAGGTGAATTTCTAACATAATTTCAGTTTTGAAAAATCAAGTATGGCTTGGAAATGTTTAAAAATCCTATTTTTCTCTAAGGTAAAGTGCCTTTTATGTGGCAAATATGACAAAAAGTTATTAAGCAAAGTTGTTTAGAATCAACATCTAAGCCCCTATACCAAATTTAAAAAGCTTCGGCCAACTTTGACCTCTCACATTTTCTTTTATGTTTATTTCCCAAATCAAATAATTTTATTTTTAACCAAGTTTTTTATTATAAATAAAAAAACTTTGTTAAAAGTATTTGTTTTTTATATAAAAATCTTTATTAAAAGTAAAATTCTTTGATTTGGGACCTAAACATAAAAGAAATTGTGAGAGATCAAAGTTGGCCGTGGATTTTGAAATTTGGTATTGGGGCCGAGATGTTCATTCTAAACAACTTTTCTTAATAACTCTTGTCATATCTGCCACAGAAAAGGCACTTTACCTTAGAGAAATATAAGATTTCTAATCATTTCCAAGGCATACTTGATTTTTCAAAACCGAAAATGTGTTAGAAATTCGCCTTTAGCCAAGCAGGGCTGAACCCCAAAAAATGAAAATTTAACTCGAGAATTTGTTATCTTTCACAAGAGTTGTTTCACCTATCCGGGGACACACTGTATACACCACATGTTGAAAATATTCTAATGATCATTCTGTTATATAAAATTTAAACCACTTTAATTTTATACATTAGCAAGAATATTAATCCTAATACTAAAACTATACTGTTTTACATTAAGCTATGGAAACAGTGCCATCGCTTCATGGACATCTTCCCTCCAAGATCTTGGTGGTCTGCCCCTTCTTCTTCTTTCTTGTGGAGTCCATTTCCATATTTTTTTCGGCCACCTGGTTTCCTCCATCCTTTCGAGATGCCCATACCAAAGTAAACGCTTGGTCTCGATTGTATCCAGGATAGTCTTCTCCACTCCCATGGTTTGTCGAATTACTTCGTTTCTGATATGTTCGAGCCTTGATGTGCCACTACTTCTTCTCCAATAATCCATCTCGAGTGCTTGTCTTGCTCTCGTTTGTTCAGCTCCCAAACTTTTGACCCGTAAGTTGTTATACTTTCTACTATGGAGTAAAATATCATATGTTTAGTTTTTTTTGTTATTTTATTGCCCCACAAGACAGAATTTAGTTGTCGAATCGTTCGTTTACCTTGCCCAATTTTATTTTTAATTTCTTCTGCACTCTTTCCATTTGATGAGAATGTTACCCCAAGATATTTGAATGCCCTACAACCTTTTAATGTTTCAGTTTCGACCTCCAAGTCAGTCACGTCATTTTCTCCTACTGCCAAATACTCGGTTTTTGATAAATTAATAGTCAGGCCAGACTTTTCATATTGTTCCCTGAGCTTCCTGAACATGTAGCTTGTGTCCTCTGCGTCGGAGGCTATTATAACCTGATCGTCCGCAAAGAGTAGCGTATATAGCGTTTCATTGCCAATGGTGATTCCCATTCCATGACACTTCCAGTCTTTTAGTGCTTCCTCTAGGTAAATTTTGAAAAGTGTTGGAGCTAGAGTACACCCCTGTCGCAATCCCTTAGTCACATAAACGTTGGACGATATTTGTGTACCTATCGTTACTGTGCTGGTGCACCCAGAATAAAAGTTTTTTATCGCTTTCACATAGGTCTTACTGACACCGTTTCTTGGCATGCTTGTCCACAGCTTATTCAGTGGAATTGTGTCGTAAGCCTTCTGTGCGTAGGAAGAGATCGAGCTGTTCTTTTTTCTATTAGGTTTCTTAGGGTAAAAACTCCATCAGTGCAGGAGCGACCTGATCTAAAACCATTTTGCTCTTCCGATTCTAATGTTTGTTCGTCTATCCGTTTTTTCTCTACCGTACGCTCTAGCTAGTGACGGCATAACGCTAATACCTCGATAATTTTTGCACTCTTTCCGGTCTCCCTTTTTATATATGGGGGTAATAGTGGCTTTTTTCCATTCGTCAGGAACTTCATCCCCTTTCATGCATTTATCAAACATGTGAGCAAGAATCTTAAATAACCTGGTTGTTCCCGCTTTTATAAGTTCAATATTGATATTTCCGGGGCCCGGAGCTTTTCCATTTTTCATTTGTTTGACCGCGTTTATTACTTCCCCGTCACTTATTGTCGGAACATGATCGGCCTCTTCTTCTTCTATTACGATGGGGTGCAAATATTCTGTCCTATCTTCTGTCAGAAGGTTCTGAAAATATTTTTTCCATCGTTCAGCGTTTATTAAATTTATTCCTGCCTTATCCTTGTTTTGCACTCTCATATCTTTCAGTATTCGCCAAGCTTTATTCGCCCTTGTATTTCCTCTACACTTCTCTATCTCATCGCAGGTTTTTTGCCATACTTCATTTTTTGCTCTATTTACTGCTCTCTGTACTTCTTTCCGTTTATCTCGATATGCTGCAAGGTCCTCGTCTAAGCTAGTACTCAGCCATTTTTGGTATGCTTTCTTTTTTTGTTCCACAATTTGTTCCATTGTTTCGTCCCACCAAATTTTATTTTTTTGTTTTCTTATAGGCTGTTGTTTTTCACCTAGAGCTTCTTTCGCAGCTTCGTGAATCGCTTTTTTAACTTCCTCGTACATACTATTTGCCGAGTCGTCTCGTATTTCTGCCAATTTACCAGCTAGACGTAACTGATAGAGAAATCGGGTAGAGTCGTCATGCAAGCTATAGATGTTATGCTGTATGCTTTTTGACTGAATTGCTGCATCATCGTTTTGAATTTCTTTATGTCTAAAAGGAAATAATATTTTTGAGGTCAGTAGGTAATGGTCTGACCCACATTCGGCGCCTCTGAGGACTCTTACATCTTCTACTTTGATGGTTGGCTGTTGTCTGACTATAAGGTAGTCAAGGGGTCCCGAGTGGTGTAGCTTGAACAAGCGTCCACGTTCGATCAGCAGAGTTAAGCAACGCTGTCTCTGGTCAGAACTTGGATGGGAATTCCACGGCTGTATCTCTCGGCGCCTCGTGATACGGCTATCACGGAAAAAAGTTGGTCCCGGCGGTCATACAACATCATGACAGTCGTTAGTGGGGTTGGAAGTCCTCATAACTGCACAGCGACGCCTATAATTGGCCTAACGGCTGTTTTTAAAAAAAAAAATAAATAAATAAATAAATTATTGATTTTAATCTGCGTGTTGGCTGCCTCCAAGTATATCGGTGAATGTCTTTATGTTTGTACCATCCATTTGTTATCTTCAGAGCATGTTGTTGGCACAATTCGATTGGTCTGTCTCCATTATCATTCACCACGTCTTCTCCATATCGTCCAACAATGGGGTAATTTATTTTAGACCCAATGCGTGCATGCATATCTCCTATTATAATAATTTCTTTTCGAGCAGTAATGTTGTCCACCACTTTTGTCAACTCTCTATAAAATGAATCTTTCTTTGTAATAATGGCGTCTTCATTAGCGGCATAAACTACGATTATAACAACCCGATGGCTTTTGATTTCCATTTCGACTTGAAGTATTCGGTCGTTAATTTGTTCCCATGCTTTTATATTTTGTTTATATTTATTTATTATGGCTATTGATACTCCACTTTTGGGCTCTTTCTTCTTTATTCACTCCGGAGTAAATATGAATATAACCGTTTCTTTCTTCAGTTCCTTTTCCCTTCTTTTTCGTTTCTGTCATTCCAACAATATCCATGTTAAGTCTTTTAATTTTCTTGAAGACTACCTCTGCTTTAGTGGAGATTCCTTGAACATTCCATGTACCTATTTTCATTGTCCTTTTCCGAGCTAATTTTTGTTTTCCATGTGATCTATCCAATTCCGAGCCTTTGTCGAGAAATTTTGCAAAATATAATTTTTTTTACTGATAACGGAGTGCAGGTCCGACGCTCAAACCCCCAACCTGGAGGGCCAGGCCAGTTTTTTTTTCACGGTGGGTATTTTATTTCCCCACTACCCTCCGACTCTGCTGGCTTGCAGAGCCGGCGAGCTTTTCTCAATTCCAATGGGGACGCACCCGATGAAGGTAACTGGCAAATCCCCACACGGGATCAATTTATTTGATGTCAAATTAATAACAATTACAATTTTTACTTCCTTTTACAATAAAGGAAGTATTGGATTCACCCCAAAAATTCGAAATTGAGTTTTTAACAGATCTTTCCGTTTTAGAGTCCCCTGAACCCAAAAAACATATTTTTTTTCATTGGTCTGTCTGTGTGTCTGCCTGTGTGTCTGCCTGTGAACAGAATATCACAAAAACGGAAAGAGGTATGGCGTTGAAACTTCATATATAAGTTTTGTGTACTATGTAGATGCGACAGCAAGCTATTGAAGAAAATCGCATAACCGGAAGTAGGTGTTTACTCTTGTAATTTTTCAGTTTTTTTAAGTTTTTTTAAAAACGGCTCTAACGATTTTTTTTAAACTTTACAGTTTTATTACATTTTTAATGTATATTGATGTGAGATAGGTGATTTTCCAGTTGAATACTTCTAAAATGGGTTTCTTTTGTTTTTTTTTTCTATTTTTTTATTAACTCCTATTTTAAATAGAACACCCGGTATATTATTACATTTTTGAATTTAGCTTAAAATTTTAGAGAAAATTTGTCTCTTGAACTAACACTCTATTTTGTAAAATTTGTAATTTTTGAAAATTTTTGACAAATGCTTAAAAATTTAAAATCAAATTTTTGGCTAATTATCAAGATCACTGTAAAAGAAAGTTGTGTGCGTGTATCACACCAGATTTTTATTTTTTTAATTCAACTGAGTAAAGCAAAGACGAAGAAATAGTAGCTTGAGAACTGTGAATGAGCTATTTTCAAAAAAATATCCATAAAGGCATATTCTTTTTATTAAAACTATAACTATGCGATGAGACTTTTTTTATAAAAGTATAAATAGTTTGCATGTATACAAAAACGAAAAATTCCCTGTATATGTATATAGGGTGCCCAACTTAAATGTACGCAGCTTTAAGCAGGTGAGTACATTTAATTTGGGCACTCTATACGTATATATAATCGTATATAAAATCACAACCCTGACTAATCAACGCAGAGTCGTAGCCACTGGTACTAGGAACTTGAAATTTGGTTTAAAGGTTCAATTTGTTACGTAAGGTAGTGCTAAGAAGGCATTTGTTGAAATTCGACCCTAAGGGGGTGAAAAGGGGTAAAATGTGTTTTCACAAGTTCCTCAATATCTATTACACCGGATGAGATATAGACTTGGTCTTTACTTGCAAAAATTTGCAATGCACATTGCTAGAAAAGTATGTCAAGATTTTGCTCTAATCAACCCCTAAAGGTGCAAATATAAATTCAGGGTGAATTAAAGAATCCTTCGTATCTCCTATTTTTGTTGAGTTAGAACATTCTTTTTCTGGCATGTAGATGTATTTTTAAAATATTTAAAAAGTGGGTTAAGGGATTTTCAAAAATTTATCCCCAAAAAGGTGAAAAGCGGTAAACTGTGTTTTCCACGAATATCTCTAAAACCCGGTAAGATATCGATTTGGTGTTTGCTTGCATAAGTATCCAATACAAATGACTTAATTTAATTTACGTTATAAGTCCGGTAAACGCAAGTTTACAGTAGCGAGTCCAAACGTTTTGGGACGAGGCGACGTAGGAGCTGAGTCTGGAATGTTGAGACGAGCTACTGTAAAAGTTTACCGGATGTCTGTCGTAATGCGTTTTATTTCATACTGCAATTATTGTATTTTTACTTAAAACTACAAAAAAAACTTTTTTTTTAATTGAAAATATACTCATCTATTAAAATCTGGTCTCTAAGGTTACTGCTTTTATTTTTTTAGTAAAAAATAGTTTGATTATTCATCTATTTCATTTGAGTCCGGTAAAAGGTTTTACCGGACCTGATACCGTAAAGCATCATTTCCGGATAGAAATCATTAACTTAAACATAGGTGTTACGATGCAGTATGAAATAAAATACATTTCAGAATTTTGCCCTAATCAACCCTTAAAGGTGCGAATTGGCGTTCGTGGTGAATTATAGAATCCTTTGTATCTCCTGTGTTTGTTGAATTAGAGCATTCTTTTTTGGCATACGTGTTTTCAAATCTTTAGGAAGAGGTTTCAGGTTTTTTTTAATTTCACTCCTAAAGCGGTAAAAAGGGAAAACGGAAAAGGGATAATGTGTTAAAAAAAATTTTTTCGCTATGGGTTTATTTCAGAAAAAACAGGCTAAAAGGATTTTTTGAAAATCCACCCCCAAAGGATGAAAATAAATAAACTGTTTTTTACGAATTTCTCAATATCTCTTAGAATAAAATAGGAGGATTTCTGAAATTTTTATCCCCAAATGGTGGGAACGGGTATCCTATAATTTATGACTATTTTTGATATTATCTCATTGTTATACTAAAACTATAGTTTTACCAATCTATGCAAGGGGAACGACAATTACATACACATTTCCAGGGGATACGTGAAGCATAAAAGAGTTATAGAGAACTTTTTTTCGGAAGAATATTGTTTCAGTTTTACCTACAATATTTTATGCAGCGTTTGTTAATTTAGCGTATTGAGTGAGGTGGAAGGGGGGAACTCCAGAATTCATTTACGCTTTAGAAGAAAAATCAAACGTTTGTTGTCCGTACGAAAAACGGGCATCTTGCTAGTTCGATATAAATCTTCCTTGCCACGGCGTGTGGCTCGTCGATCCAGTCTGGTAACAAGTTCGGGCTACAGCTTTATCTAGCTGGCAGACGATCTTCGTCGTATCTAATGTGTGGCAGACTATTTTTTTACTTTTACATTGAATAAATTATCATATAAATTTCAGCTTTGAAGGTACAGTATTATTGAAGATATTTCCTCTTAAAGTGGATTATAATACATAATTAATTGAAATTGGATTAGATATTAAAAGTACTTAATATAAAGGTATTTTTAAATATAATTAAATTCCATGGTACAAACATGCATGAGATATATTTATTCCACACCAAATTATATTATTCTGAGAACGCGTAAATGGCTTCGACATATAGACTGCACTTTTTAATTACCAGGTAGGGAAGCGGTTGTTGTGAACCATCCCCACTTAAATTTTAGAGAGTTGCGAAAGGACAGGTGTGGCATCAAGACCAATTCTGTAGGTATAATATATTTTTTTTGTCGTCTTAATTAAATATTTAATGCCATTTTTTTAGTTGTTATTTTAATTTTAATATAACAATAAGAAGATTGTGAACCATTAAGTGTCTGTTCATAAAATATTAAATGTCTATGAAATTATCATAAAATAACTATAATGATATAATATATTCAGTATACATTAAAGAAACCGTTCAAAATAATATGTACGAGTACAATTGCGCATAAATTGAACGTCTGTTTATATATGATGAAAGACCAATCCAGGCTGATGACGACGACGACGACGATGATTCTGATATTCAGCATAATCACATTGATAATAAAGATATTTATGATGAGACAGATGAAACTGGTAGAGAATAAGATTTCGAAGACTACGCGTTTGACACATTATACGATAATTACTGTATAATTACAAATTAATTTACTGTTATAAAATATATTCATCTTAAATGATGAATCATTTTTGTACAATGTGATTTAACATTTGAAAAATTTTCGGCTAATATTACCTTTATATTAAGTACTTTTAAATCTAATGCCATTTTAATTAATTATGTATTATAATTCACTTTAAAAAGAAATATCTTCAATAATCTATACCTTTAATATAAAAGTAAAAAAAAAATAGTTTGCCACTTATTAGATACGACGAAGATCGCCTGCCAGCTAGATCAAGCTGTAGCGCCAACGCGACGGTTGTAGTCTGTTCCAACGTCGCGCTGTATCTTAATCTATCTGGCAGACGACCTTTGTCATATCTGATGTGTGGCAGACTATTTTCCTAACCTTACGACCATGCCTCAATAACTCAATAAGGGGTTCGTTTACATGCATTAACCACTACATTGATGTTAGACGAAACCACATAACAGGATCAAATTAAGCAAACAGTGGACAACAACAAATATCTGTCCTGACGTCAATGAATTCAAAATTGTAATACTTTTTAATACACGTTCGTAACACGCCTTAGAAATCGGGACTATACTATGATACATTTTGCAGGTATTTTATAATGTATAAACTGGGATTTTGCAGTTGTTATGGTTTTAATTGTTTAAATGTTGCGTCTTTTGGTCGATAGTAAAATTCCAGTAATACAAAAAAATAATAATAAATCAAATATTACAACACAACATATTACGTGTTCCGATTTCTAAGGTGCCAACTGTACCAAACTCAGCTCGACCACACTACATAAAATAAACAACATAATAAAGTTAAACTTTATAAAAAGCTATGCACGACCCCTATAATTTTGATAATTAAAATTATACAGCTTGCCCTATGAAGCATCTTGCAACTGACCCGAGAAACAAAAATTTGAAGAACATCTGACGAGCATTCGCTGTGTCAATCAAATTTAGTGGCACACAAATGATATGTTTCTTAGTGATAAACGACCGTGAGATACATTTGAAATTTCAGAGATTTTTTTAATAGAAACGTTTTTGCACTGTGTTTTGGGAAACATTTTGTTTTGTTTTGCCATATTTATGGTAACAATTATTGTAGCTGTAGATTAAACGTGAAAGCGAAAATGTCAAGTAGTGTATGCGTGAGAAAAGCTTATGATCAGAGTTTTGTTGTTGCTGGTGAGTACTTAATTATCTTTCAAGCAATCAGGTGCGTCACGTTAATTTCGAAACTACTATTTTATTCCTTAAACAATTTTTAATGTTCACATCGTATCTTGGGCATTGGGTCGTTCACGTGAATAAATTATTTATTCTGCTTGCATGGCTGTCACTGGCCAATTCTCTCTCTTTCTCTCTCTCTCTCTCGCACTCATAGCTGCGTATTATTCAGGACTGGCCAAGAAACACCTACCTGTCGTGGATTGCACCACAATAGGTAATTCTGCATTTCTTTGTTGTGTAAGATTAACGTGAAGTCACGGCCTAGGCAGCTTTTAGATTCCTGTAATGTTATCCGGCCGCTGCTTAATGTAAAATGTGTTTTGGCCCATACTTTGAAGACGTGAACCTTCATGACAAATGTGAATGCGAATTCCATATTGGTGCGTAAGGTAAGTTCGTTCCTTGGCCGACCAGCTTTCCCATAACTGAGAGAGAAGTCCTTATCCTGTTGGAAGACTTCCTACAGCATCTTCAGTCTGAAACAGCAGATGCATTTAATAATTTTCTCGGAATCTGTCGCTCACTCTTGTGGTGTATCCCTATTTTCACATATATCCGCAGACTATTATTTCTTTCTGCTGTGTCTCGGATTTAAACTGTAACAATATACTGGTATGTATACACACTACATTCTTTGAAACTTACAGATGCAGCTGCGCCACAAATTCCCAACACGATATCGTAATTCTTACTGGCAGAGAATTGACTTCGTTTCCTTCAAACATTAGCAAATCCGTGAAAAGCATAATCCTCACAGACAATCACATTCGAAGCATTTCTTCGACGGAAATGAAAAATTTCCCAGAACTTATGTATCTGAACTTGAGGGGCAATCGCATCGAGACGGGGGATGACCTGGAAGGCATAAAGGAATCAAGAAATCTCACAGTGCTCGACTCGTCCGCTAACAAATTCGTACATCTAGACCTGGAGATATTCAGCGAAAATATCAAACTGAAGGGGCTGATTCTTGATGATAATGTAAATCTTACAGTATCCGGGACCATTCCGAAGCTACCAGAGTTGGAACACTTGTCTTTAATGAACTGTTCGCTCGCTCAAATTCCATCAGACTTCAGCGGGATCCCCAAAGTAAAGATTCTGGACTTTCGGGGAAACCCCATTTTGAATATTTCTAATGAGGCCATACAGAGTTTACCCAGGTCTGTCGAATTGATATTTGACGACTGTCCCGCTGTGGGTGATAGAAGTATTCTTAGAGTTAAAAATATTACATTGTCGTGTCGAATGAACAACGCGAGAAAAACCTCGTTCGATGTAGCAAATACAGATTCCCAAGGCGATATCGTAGATCTTAGTAGCCAAAACCTGACGTACTTTCCTTCAAATAGTAGCAAAACTGTGAAAAGCATCAACCTGGCAGACAATTCCATCCGAAACATCACTTTAGCTGATATGAGAGAATTTCTGGACCTTGTATATCTGAACTTAAGCGGCAACAAAATTCAAAATCTAGACTTAATGATATTCCATAAAAATATCAAACTAAAGAAGCTGATTCTTGATGATAATGTAAATGGTAAGCTATACGCGACTATTCCAAACCTACCACACTTGGAAGAGTTGTCTTTGAGGAACTGTGGGCTTAGTCAAATTCCAACGGACTTCAGTGGACTCCCCAAGATAAAAGTTCTGGACTTTCGGGGAAATCGTATTTTGAGTGTTTCCAATGCGGCTATTGAAAGTTTACCCAAGTCTACCAAAATAAAATTTGGCAACTGTCCAGCAGTGGATGATATAAATCTTCTTGAAGCTAAGAATGTGGTATTATCATGTCGAATGACCAATACGAAAGAGGCCTCAGTTAGTGTATTATTAATAATTCTAGCAACTATAGTACCTACTGTAGTAATAACTGCAATAAGTACAATAATGTTAATCGGTATTTACCATAAGAAAAAAAAGAACGCTTCCCGATCTTCAGAAAATGGTGAAAATAAATTAGAAAACGGGGAGGAACTAGACTTTCTTAATGCCAGCAATGAACAATGAAATTATTAGAAAGTAAGGTAATCTTTTATTAACTGTTGTGTTGCCAATAAATATTTAGTTGTTTTCCTAAAATAATATTTAATAATGAGAAAAACTATTTAGTTATTACTTTATTAATCAACAACAAACGGAACACACACTTTATCACAAACAATAAAATAACGGTAATTAAACACTATATAAGAATAAACGGTAAGCATTATAATTTTAAATCTTATTTTCGGCTTAATCTATCAATGAACGTCAGAGAAAACTATATTTTTAGCCTGCTAAGTCTCCAAACTGATTGCTCCCAAAGAGACAAAAGCAGACCTTACGTCAAGGAGAAGGGAGATTTTGCATTCGTCTTCAAGTAGTAGAGTCCGTACCTGGAAAGACATAGTTAATAATCAGAATCACACACTTCCAAAGAGTATAAAGTTTGAAATATTCAACGTAAGGGAAAAAGTGCATTAACAAAGATATGGAAAGATTTGAATAATATTTCTGTTATTTACCTAACAATTGATTTTTTTCAATGAAAGGTGGCATTACTTTTCGGAACTCATTACAATGCAGCCACAAACTTAACCTTGAATAAAATCTAGATCTAGGCAGCCTGATTTTTTTAATTAAATTATTCAAAATGTTGAAACCTAAGTAAAGGGCCAAACTTTAGGTTAAATAATAGTTATTATGACATGATACTGAAATATAAAAAAGTGAAAATAGTCAGCAATAAATAAAGATATGTTGAGAAAAGGTGGAAATCTAAGTCATTGTTGAAACAGAGATCACACTCGGGTATTTTTGTCAAAAGTATTACCAGGAGACATTGGCTGCATCGCACCTACGTACTGCTACCTGCCAGTCGCCGCTTTTAAATGCAAAATCCAGTTTTGCTTTCAGTTTAGCGCAATCCAGTACCCTGAACAACAGAATATTATAAACTCTCACCACTTGAGAACTCTCTATTAATATTTCTATCACCAGAACATTTTAATTTATATTTGTTAATATATTTATTTTAATGCAGTATTCCAAGGCGTTAGAAAACTGTATTTTGAGTTGTATATAGCCTTCTATTACACAGATATCCACTTTTTCTTGTATACAGAGCACTAAAGACCCATATTTCACCCAAAAAATCATTTAATCAAAACATACTTTCTTTTGCCGGTTTTATCATGAGTAAACTCAGTTCGATTTATTATAAAAATCATATTTCTTATGATCGTAATAGTGATACAAATTGCAACATAAATGCTTGAGCAATTTGATATCGGCTGAAAAATAGCGAACCGCTCCTAATTTTCTCTATGCACAAAGTGAGATATGAAATAAGAGCACAGAGCAAAGAACAAGTTTCATACAGCGTAGGTACCAGTGGTGGCTACTCTCAGCTGTCAACAGCCTATCTGTCATTAGAAAAAAGTAACTTTGATAATCGAAAATATATTTTGTTATCTATCCCACAGTTATAACACAACAAGGTTTAAGTAATAAAATCCGGCGATCGTCGATCCCGCTTAAACCATGTAAAACAATATCCAAGAAGTATGTCAACATACATGATTTATGTGTCAACACATTCGCTCGTATCAATGCAACAAGAGGCTTGCAGCTGATGAGGGCGATCTCAAATCTTGGTCCAAACTTCTATGGGATTACGGATCAAACGCTGTCGTGGCAGATTCGACTGTATAGTGGTTTAAAACCTCCAGCGCTGGGAACTCCCGGTCTTCTTGAGTATTTACAAATATCGCATGCCCGAAAATTCAATTCGATCTGCGGGTTCAGCGACTGCCGCGTGATTGTAACACTCCTTGGAAATATTGCAGGCTTCGACATTGAAACTAAACTGTAACGTACAGTCGTGTTCAAATAAATCTGGGCCAATCTTTTTTTCCATATGTAGCTTCAGTTAGGAATTGAAGAATATCTCCATGGATCAAATAGAGTTACATTAAACTTTAACAGGTAATGAAATCTGTAACTATTTCTGATACCAGGAAATCCATGGAGATATTCTTCAATTCTTAACTCAACCTGCATATGAAAAAAAACATTGTCCCAGATTTATTTAAACATGGCTGTACAAGGTGAATTCGAGCATTGTTATATGGTTTTTCACCCTGTTCGGAAATACCATTTGCAGTTGTAGCGTGATTGATTATGTGCATTGATTTCTGTTGTTTCGTACAGGTTTTATTAAAGAATGGCAGAAAAAGGCGTAAATCGTATACTCAACATTGATTTTTAAAACCTACTGTTAGCTGAAAAGGTTAAAATAAAAAAACTTTGACGACCTACACCGATTTCAAATCTCATCTAACAAGATAAAGCTGGTACTCGTAATTATTACATTTTTCTATCAACATTTTGCAGAAAAGCAAATGGATTTGTGAATGTGATACAGTAAATGCTCTGTTTTGTTTTTCATTTGTTCTGTTATATTGTAGAGATATGGACAAAACCTGGATTTACAGATCTCAAGTATTTACATCAGAGGGTAAAAAACTACGAACTTTCTGCATGCCATATAAATTCTTCTACAGAATTTGCTTTATTTGGTTCTGTAGATATTGCAGTTCAGTTAAATTCAGTTCATAGACAAAATATAATCAAACATAATAAACAGGTGACTAAAAACAGGTACGTACGCATTAAAGAGAATATATTTAGATTAAAACATCTACTGAATGTAGATGAGTAATTAATTATAACGTTTAGTTAAAATTATTTTAAATTGTAATAGATCTACTTCAATCAATAACATGTTAGATATACTCCAATGGTTAAGTATATACGATAGTTTTAAATTCAGCACATTAATATTTATTTTAAACATAGTGAAAAATGTATTTCCAACATACTTGAACGATAGTTTAGATCTTCGTCCCATTAGCCAGTGAATTTTCTTCATTTTAAGGTCTAGTTCTTTTATCTTTTTGGTGATGTTGGTGTTCCACGTGAGCCGCCTGTCTAGATACATGCCATGATATCTTACATCGTTCTTGATTGGTATTTGAATGCCATTCAGGGAGACTGGAGGAGAAGTACCATGCTTTGTCGTGAAAGGTACGGCTGTAGATTTTGTTGCATTTATTTTTATACGCTATTTGTGTAACCATGCTTGTAAGTTGTGGAGGTAGCTATGTATAAGCCGTTCACGACCTTTTTGGGACAGAGTTGGCTATGATATTTTCTTTTCATGTTGGAATAACTGATTCGATAATGTAGCGGATGCAACTTTTTTTTTCTGTCAGTGTCTGTTCGACATTTTCTTGCCACCACATTGTCAGATTTATAATTTTAATATTCGTAAGAAAATAAATGATTTTATCTACTAGCAACATGATATTGCACATTTTAGTCATAGAAACAAAATATGAAAAGCTACTCGTAACTCCCAAGGGACTTGTCAAATTATTTCTCCCTCAAACTCATAGCAACAATGCAACTACAATTAACGTCTTAGCAACCATACAATTAGGCAATCCTTGATGTGACTTACATATTCTAATTTTAAATGTCATTATGACATTTTGAAACTTCATACTATTTTTACGAATATCCTAGTAGATAAAATATTGTATGCACCACGGGAGATATTCATGTTCTTTACCTTTGGTTGACTTACAGACCTCGGGCCAGCCCTCGGTCTGTAACACATGTCAACCTCAGGGAAAAAACATATTCATATCTCCTTTAATGCATAATTATCTATATCAATTGTGTAAAAATAATTTTAATTTCCGTCAAAGGAAAAATCAAAATGCTCAAAATAATTTTGTTACAACAAAAACTTTCCATTAAACGATGCTACTTCCAATTTAAAAAGGACAGACCAAATTTAAAAGAACGCGAGTCGATGTGGAGACTAGAGAATATCCGGCAACAATGTATATATTCAGAAAATATAACTGAAAACAACCTAACCTAACACAAAAAGTGTCAATTTCCATGAGGGAATTTAGTTGCAACAGAGGTTCTGCCAACAAAATTAGTAGATGGTCATAGCCTCACCTGACCCAAAAAGATCGTGAACGGCTTTAGTGTAGCCGATACAGGAGTTGGATCATTGTGAGATACTAATAAAGCTGTGTCGTCCGCGTATGTGGCCGTAACTACTTTTTCATGGTAAGGAAGGTCAGCTGTAAATATTAAGTACAATGTGGGTCCCATGACGCTACCCTGAGGGACTTCGGCTTTAATTGGATGGAGACTAGACGGGCTCTCTGCATGTGTGACCTGGTAGTACCTTTCATTCAGGTAGGATTTAATGAGAAAGTAGTATTGATAAGGCAGTGACTGTTTGATTTTGTTCAATAAACCAAGATGCCAGACACGGTCAACGGCTTGACTGACATCTAGGAATGCCGCAACACAGTATCTGTTTTCTTCAAAGTCCTGTTCTATCACGTCAACTACTCTGTGTACCTGCTCTATAGTGGAGTGTTGCAGTCTGAAGCCGAATTGCTGATGAGGTATTAGTCCTTGATCTTCTATTATGGGTGTCATTCTTTTCAGTATCAATCTCTCCAAGACTTTAGATAGAAGAGGCAACAGGGTGATTGGTCGGTATGACGTAGCGTCGTGAGCAGGTTTACCCGGTTTCAAAATAAGTATGATTTGACCAAACTTCCATTGTATGGGAAAGTACTGTAGCCTTATGACAGCGTTAAATATTTGAGTTAGGGTTATTATAGCCTTGTGGGGCAGTTCTTTCAGAACTCTTGCAGTTATAAGGTCATACCCTGGCGCTTTAGTATTGTTTAGGTTCTTGATCACGTTTTTTATTTCTGCAGAAGTAAAGTGTTGAATGGGCGGGCTGAGTTGAAGGGGAGCTTGTAGGTAGTTTAATATTTCACTCTCTTCTGTAGGTGTAACAACCGGGGGATGAGGTTGAAATATCGTTGATAAGTGAGTCGCGAACAGTTCCGCTTTTCATCATCTGATCTTGCCCATGTGCCATTGTCTCTACGAATTGGTGGACTTGGATTTCTGGGGCGTTTGAATCTACTAGTGGCTTTCTATAATGTGTACTCATCATGTTCATAGGGGGAGAGGTTACTGATGTATTCGTTGAAAGTTTCATTTTTCCATTCTTGCAGTGCCTGTTTTAACTCCCTTGTCAACCTATTTAATCGGCTTTTGTCAGCTGGATGCTTAGTTCATTGCCATGTATTTCTGGCTCTCCTTTTTTCTACAAGCTTTTTTTTAATGTGTAATGGTTAATTTTCAATAATAACGGGGTTTTCCCGACTAGGTGGAGTAGAGTAACAGGCTGAAGGTGTATGGTATTTGTTAGTCGATCAACCGCGGAGTCGACGTCGTCCTCTGTCTTTAGAACGACTTGAATTACTGTATTATGAGTTAAGTACTCTCTGAACATTTCCCAATTGGTTTGTCTATTGTAGCGTGAAGGTTTCTTTTCTTTGGTGATGGCCGATGTACTCATTGTGACGATTATGGATGAATGGTCAGAGAAGAGATCAAAACAAGTGTCTACTTTACAGTAGGTACCTAGAGGATATACCTTTGGTGACAAAGAAATCCACAGCATCTAGTATTTTATTTATGTCACATGGCCAGTATGTGGGCTCGCCAGTAGCTAAGTGGTTGTAGTTATTTGCTTGCATCGTCTTGAGTAGTTCCCGCCCTTTAGTGGTGGTAAGTCTCGATCCCCATAATGGATTTTATGCGTTATAGTCACCTCCAGCAACAAACTTATTCCCTAGTTTTTGAAAAAAACAGTTCAATAAAGTGTTAGTGTATAAATCTGTGTTAATTCCAGTGTGGGCCTTCGGGATTCAACTGTGGGGCTGTGCGAAACCCTCGAACATTGCAATACTGCAAAGGTTTAAAAAAAAACTCTCCGCACCATAGCTAACGCGGAGTGGTTTATTTCTAACCTAAAAGGTCTACATACATTAGCCAAGCCGAGCCTGTAACGTAACATATAATGTAATGTTCGTCAGTTGGGACGTGAAGCAAACACGCCGAGAGCATTCTTCTAAACATACGGCGAGCCAAACTATGTCGCGAACATTCGGCAGTATAAAAATAAAAGTATTTCCAGTTTAGTCGAGTATTGGCGAGAGTGTTTTCTTCACTTTGCTTTTCTCTCTTCTAAAGGACGCCAACAAACTAACTATTTTACTCTTGCAGGCTTCTTCTGTGTCTCCTATTAAAGAAGCGATTTCCTTTCACGTATCTTCTTTTAGGGTCTTTTGTAATAGTTATGGTCTTTAGGATTCCACAAAACAGTCTGATTTTTGTAAATTTCAATCAACTGCAACGTACTTTCCTCCGTCCAGTTCATCCTGCTCGCAAGAAATGGTTCGTTGCCGCGTACAACTTAGCTAAACGGACAAAACGACGTCCCAACTAGAACTGAAAATCCCTTTGTGTTCGTTCCGAAAACCGACTCTCGACGGATCGCAGCGAGCGACTTACAAACCTGTTGTAACAAGTTCGTTTGGTGCTCGTGACCCCGTCTCAACTGCACGAATTTGGTACATTACATGTTACATTACAGGCTCGGTTCGGGTAATGTATACGGACCTTAACTCTTCACAACAACCTCAAGATTTCATGGATACGGGATGAAATCAACAGGTGCACTACTAATTATGTGAACAAAATCAATTCGCATCCGAATGTGTTAGCGCTTCATCTATTAGACATTGTAAACATCACCAGACGTTTAAATAGATGTAAAATTTTAGACAACACTAACTAGTATTAAGTAGTTTCCGGGGCCCGCTGGGCAGGTTCACCCTCATGCTAATGCATTATGTACTATTATGTACTTCTTAAATCACATTTGCTTGTTAGCCACTCGGCTAGTTGTAAATATGCAGCTGCTAATAAAAAAAAACCTACTCGAACGACTTTATAACACTTAATAGCGATATTCATACCCATCAGACAAGAAGCAAAAATAACATTAATAAAACTATGAATACATTATTTTTTAAAGGCCTCAACGACTTCAATATATTACCTAACTACATAAAATCAAGCAGACATTTGGTTATTTTTAAGAGAGAGTCAAGTTTATTCTTTAGAAAATCTAAATAATTATTTATTCCTTTGTTATTTTTATCTTAATCAAAAGTTTATTATTATTATATAGTAAGTATAGATTATAAATACTGAATTAATTAATAGTAATCCGCATGCAATATCTATGTACAAATTATTAGGTTTTTGTGTATGAATTTAAATAAATAAATGTATTATTATTGTTAAAAATTAAGAGCTTCCCAAAATACAATTATCACAAGCCGCCACTGGTAGCTGCAAAACAAGGTAAAGCAGATCTGACAATACCGTTTTTTTGCATAGTGATCACAAAAATTGTCTTTTAAATAAAAAACCGTTAAAAAAGTTCACTCTTTTAACTAGTTTATTGCAACTGTGTTCATCTTTGAAGTGTCTAGACGTACTGCAACAATCTGAGACACATCTTCAGTGATTTTCATTGGATTTCTAGCTGTGCCTGCCTTTCTTCGAATTGCAGGAAAGACGTCTACCAATACTCACCGCCGTTAGCCTTGACGACTCTCGACCTCTCGCATTCACAACCACGAATTTCGAAAATGGTCGAGATAGGGACGCCTACTCCAGGAAGATTTACATCGGCGTTTGTGTTATTATGTATTTGCACCGCATTGAATTGTACATGATTTCAGAGTTTACCGTGCGAATTTCTATAAGATTGTGACAAAATTGAAAACCGCGACCACCTTAAGCGAGTCATAATTTAGAATTTTTTTATTGCTGTCTTTATTTAGAGCGTTTTACACGTACTTATAGGCCTGTTTAGGACTAGTCAAAAGTGTACTCGTAATTTGTGGACGTCAGACTACCTATTCTCTGGTTAGAAAGATTCCCACGTCATCTCTGGGCTTAGATCAGCAGGTGGCGACATATATTCCAAGCAGGCTTATATTAAACTGCGTCAAGAAGACCATTCTTTGCTGGGCGTGTTGCAAATCGGTTTTAGACCGTAACAAACCTATTCTACGTTTATGAACAGATTCATTAATAAAATTATTGGGAAATGCCTTGATCACTCAGTACAGTTTATTCAAGGCAAGTTTCACCCGTTACAGATTACAAAATGTAAGATAACTTAAAAGTTTTTTTTATTGAAAATAAAATCATTGTTGAAGCTTTACGACTATCCTTAGAAAACTTTCGGAAATGTAAATTAGAAAGCATTTATGCTGATGAAGGGGAAAAATCCAATAAAGAAAATAAACACAAACGAAGAGGTAATGCCAGATTTCGACCTTCCAACGCCAACTGAGCTGCTTACAACCAGGTTACCAATAGAATATTCTATTCAAATTTACTGTTTACTTGTCAGAGGAGCTTTTACTAAAGGTATATGTGAAACGTACTCTACTAAGAAAGCGCATTTAATTGCTTGTTTAATGGCAGCCTCCTAGTCTTCTTCACTATTCTGGGCAGTGTCATCAAGCTTACTACTAAAAATTTTTAAAATTGTAAGGTATATTTAGATGCTTTATTTCATTCTCTATCTTTTAAATTAAAATCTTTTCATTTCGTCACTTTGGTAAAATGTTATTTTAGTCAAAATCGAGATGACTTACTTCTCAAAGCAATGAGAAATAAAAGGACGAAACATCATATGATGGTGGCACTGTAATTATATGTCAAATTCATATTATTCATACGTTTGAATTTCCACAGTCCGCTGAGGATAAGTTTTTTTATCTCTCGATATTATTGATTTAAAATTATTGCCTCAATGAACAATAAACCGTCTTAACATTTCTCACATAAATTACCACTCTTGCTTCGCTACGCTCGCTCGAGTGGTAAAAATATGCTCGAATGTTAAGACTGGGTTACCCCTCTAAATACATTAATTACTATAGCAGCACACGACCTATTGAGGCTACTGGTCACACTTTAAGTCCGAGAAAAGTTTCCTTTGAAAGTAATAGGTTCGGATAGCTATAATTTACATCAAATTAGATTACGTCAAGTTAGGTTGAGCTGAGTTAAGGTTGGTTAGTTCATTAGGTTAGGTCAGAACAGGTAAAATTAGTGTAAGTTAGGTTAAGTTATCTTAGCGCAGGTTAAATTAGAGTGGAGTGGTCTTCTTCCTCTTAATAGAGGCCGCTAGCCTGTTATCACCGCGCGAAGTGCAGTTTTATAGGCATTCTTCGCCGTGATCCGGGAAGGTGTGTAAGGACAATTTTTGCATTTAACGCTTTTCCACCTCTTCTTCCATTTTTAGTTCTTTTCCCGGTTTATTTACGCCCAAATTAAAAGTTCAAGTAAGGTATTTTCAAAACCCACTCTCGTTCGTTAGCGTTTCTCAGCTCATTGCATTTTATATCGAGGCAGCGTTTTAAATCTAAATTTAGCTTTGTTCCCCGCATGCTATGACGCAATGTTCCTTATCGCCTTCTAGAATGTCGCCGTTGCCGCCGGCCCATTGTCTGCAATTTTATCGTCCATACAGGCCAGGACTTCTTCCGAGGTTCTAGGCAAATTGCTGATTTAGGATTACACAATAATGGGACTTCCGTGCGGTCCAGATAAGTTGAACAAAGTGGGAAATTAAGTAACGCCTGCTAGTAGTTATTTGGCTTTAGGATTTCGGCCCGGATTTTTTATTCAGCGGCCGGCATTGGGACTGTCCAGCGGTGTTGGTTGTTGTTTCCGGGTGGGGCATTTGCCACACCTCGTAAGTCGAAATTTGTGGAAATCAGATAGGTGTCGTTGGCCAGGCCTTGCATTAAGCGACGTGTTGATAAATGTTTAGCCGAGAAATCTTTTGTATCGTGGAGTAAGCACCTCCAATTACGCTTGAAGCGGATTTTAAATGGAAACCTTGTCTGTGAGCTAAACTGTCGTTGAATAGAGTCACGAGTTTCGTACCGTAATCTTGCCTTTCGTACGTGCTTTATCCTTACCATTCCTGGGGATTATAGTGCCGTTTAAACCTGATTGATTACCGCCCCTTATGTAGTTTTCTGTCGTTTTTTTAGGTAATAGCTCGGACGCGACCAGCAGTTTGGGTTGGACAACGTTACTAAAGCAGCTGAATTTCTGCAGAGGTATTGTGTCAGTTTATAGTAAGTGCAACATGCGTAACTATATCGCGAACTGATGTTCGAAGTGTCGCAGCGTTGTCGTTCAATTAAATGTTAAGATGTTGAATAGAAATTACCGTCTTGAAGTTAATTTTGATTATTTGTTTTCGATTTTGTTTGTTGTAAAGTAGCTTCTCTGTGTAAATTTAAAGTTATCACAGTTTTTGAAGTAATTATGTCGTTTTTCGCCAATTTTACCACTTGTGCTTAGTAGCGGAATTAACCTCACTAACCTTTATCGAGTATTTTTAAATGTAACAAATAATCTTTTAATGTTCATTGTCACCTGCATATTTTTCTACATTAATATAGTTCATGTTTTTCATGAATGGATTGATGATGTTTGTATGTGTATTTTGTGTATTTTTCCGATAAACAGGGATTCAAATGGCTGTAAGCGAATGCAAGTCAGGGTAAGTTCGACTCAGAAAAGCATTGCCAAAGTACAAGTAGTAAAGTGGGCCATTTCTTCTACTTTCTGAGTGATCTCACCTGTGTTGTGTTCCCGATTTAGACAGTAAAGTGGTAGCGCTTAGCAATGGATCTCGTTTACCGGGTCGTATCCCTAATTTAATATCGTAAAGAATCCCCTTCTCCACTGAGTGACCCGGCAATATTTGTTACAGCCTATTGTAACGAATTGGGTCAATCGATCCAAGAATTTCCCGATTTGTAACCTAACAGACTGACGCTTTGTCGTAGGAACGTGTTTATGTTGTAACAATTTGGCACCCTTGACGTAAAGTAGTTTTTATGCTGCAACAGGTGGCTAGCCTATTCCGTTGAATTAGTAGGAAGAATTATCTTTTCAGGTGTCACAAACCACCAAAGGTGTTAGACGGATGGACGTAAAACGTTTGATGTACCACTCTCCGGAGGTAAAGTTCAAACCCACTACCCGTCGATTGTAAGCGCAAGCACTTTACCAGCCGCCACACGCTCTCTAACGCATAGTTGAATCCATGAGGTGCAAAATTCATAAAGGCTAAAGTAAGTCCATTTATATTCCACTTATCCTTTCGGTCTAAGCAGAATTTAATCTATATATTGACAAGTCAACAACCTCCAAATTTCAAACACTACCACCTCTGGATATCTGTCTAGTAGAAGACTTTTCATTTATTACCTAAATATCAGGTAATCTGTGCCCCGCCTTGCGAAGACTATAAAAGCAGCTACATCCTACAAGTGTCTCAAACTACAACTTTCCCAAGCCTCCATCATTCGTTACATACTCATAAGTGTTTTCCTGTCCCATGTACACGTTCGTCTCGATTAGACAGTGCTCCAGATTGGCGTTCTCGATATTGGGCATCGGAGCGACTTGAAGGCGTGCTTGTTTCTGATGCTCTCGGCGAAGTAATGGTACGCTCGGCCGTGGTTGCACTCCATGCTCTCCCCGATGGTCCCTTGCGATAACCGATAAGTCATTTGTCTCCTTATCAAAACTTCAACACTTACAAATGTCGTACATATCCGGGCACCCAGGCTGGGAAGCGGCCGCCGTTGGGGTAGAAGTCCAGGTGCCCCTGCGGCTGGGAGAGGCTCAACACCCTCATGTTGGTGTGGATCACGTCGACCAAGTAGGCGTCGGTGGGGTCCAGGCGGTAACTCGGGGGAACGTCGTTATAGCCGGGACCGGCAGGGTCGAGACCTACAAGATGCATTTTAGAAAATGAAGTAAATCAACAATGCAAATAATAACTGTAATAGTATCGTATGTCAAAGTTTTAATGTTACGCTGGCGGATATGATGTAAAACCTAACGGTTTACATGGAAATGACAACGAGACGACGGCTGAACGTGTCCTCTGAAACATAGCTGGCTTTTATCTTTATGAACACCCATCACACTGTCTACCGCGGCTACCTTTCTTTATCTATGCAAAGAGCACAATTTATTGAACAAGCGCTTAACCCAAGTAGAAGAAGAAGTAATAAATGTAAATGCTGAGACTATAAAGCAGGTGATAAAAAATAATAAATCGAAAAGTCAGCAAATTAGGAGGAATAATTGCAGAAGTGCAAACAAGTGGAAAAGACAAAATGGCAACAACGATTTAATAGTTGTCTACATGCGATACCTGTTCCATAAGGACGTAAAATGGGATTAATGTTATTTATACACAAAAAGGTTACCACCAACAATGAGAGAACTACTACAGTATGACAGTAAAAGCAACGCTTAGCTGATTGCATGGCGATTATGAGGGATATGATGAAGGATGGATATAAGAAAGAAAGCAAAAAAAAAATGATTTTGCGCAGGCAGATCCTCATCAATAACATAATTATACCCAGCGCGGGAGGGCGATTTTAAGCTGAACTTCGAGACGAAAGGTGCGCTCAAGAAATCGAGAACGAACAAAGTGTCTTAATATTTGCAGCTCAGTTCCCGTTCTTTGAGATACCTCTTTGAAATAGAGGAGCCGAGGCCTAGTGGAGGGAGAAAGAAGGCGATTTGCCTTAAATACTAAAACGTTAGAACAGATATGCAAAGAGCCTCAGTATAGAGGGAAACGTAAAAGGTAGCAAAGTCACATTGTAAAGTGAAACGAAACAAACCCCGACAGTACAGGAAGGTAGAGGAGGTAAAAAGGCAAAAGAGACAATAAGAGGCAATGGACAGAGAAATAATTAATGGTGATGAAGTGAATACAAACGGACAGAAGGAAGGGAGGAAGACCACGAAAATCTTGGGAGAAGGAATACGGAAAAAAAAGTGAAAGAAACCTGTAGAAGAACAATCTTTAGATACAAAGTAGTAGAAGAAGACTCTGGAAGTCTAAAAGTAACGAAACACACACTGTAAACCTATTATACATACATTTCTGTGACAATATCCTTTATGTACTCGCACAATCGCAAGTCGTGCGGAAGGCAACGGGAAACCGCCACAGAAAACACACGAGTTAAATAAGATACACAACGCCAAGTGCAATTAAAAATATCGCTATAGGTCTTAAACCAACGTCCAATATCGGCTGCGAAACCCCTGGGAGAAGATATTACCTTTACGCAACGTAAATTTGCTTTCATAATTCTTTTGTTTACGACGCTATCGCCTGTCCCATCTTGTGGTAGACTTTCTAAGCTAAATGGATTTCCAATTATAGACATAACTTATGCGGAGAAGACAGCGCCAGATGGTGGCTCAGTAAGATTGAAAATGCAAATACCTAATGACTGGGAACGGTATCTAATAGTATCAGTACATACAAAGGGTAATATCATGGGACCTGAAAATTATAAATCAATACGCCTAGCACCTGGTCAAAGTACTACTTCAATATAAAACTAAGAACGGTAATAGAGAGCATAGATAGGAACGTGGAATAAACTGTAAGATTGAACTGGAATTCTTCGAAACCTTCTAAAATGAACAAGGGAATAAAACAAGGAAATAGCCTTGGTATACTGTTGTCAATATTTTTTTGTAGATGACATAAGAGAAGTTCAAAACTGACTGTAAAAATCGTTTTATTTGATACTCAACTATTCCAATTTTGACCTGCACTAATTAAGAGAAACCACGATTTCTAACCATGCGTGAGCAACATTTTGCAAAAATCAACTCTAATTAGCCGCTTTGAACACGATACCTATCGAAAACTATAAAAACAAATTCTGACCTGTAATCCTATGCACTTTCCCTCCTTTGACTTTATCAGAGCCCATGGCAGCCACATGGGCCCCCAAGCTGTGCCCAATAAGGTGAATATTCTCGTAGCCCACACCTTCCTTGATCAGGAAGTTGATGAAGGCGCCAAGGGTTGCACCGGCCAGCTGTGCACCCCTCATCGCGGTGAAGTACTCAAATTCGCACAGCACCGACCAGTCCATGCCGATAATGTTGTAGTTTCCAGTGGCCAGGTAGGCTGCAACACAAATTTAAATTAATTGAAGAATTTACTGCTAAAAAATAATGGTGCTCCAAGTAAAACACTTAGTAAAGTAGTATGTGGCGATTAGAATTATCTAAATCCTTAAAATAATAGATACGTAGAGCTACTTATGATCTACTTCAGGTTGTTAGAAACTTGGCTAAGCGTACAAGATAGTATCTATATGGCGTCAGTATACGAATATAACCATCTACTAGGTAATACCGCTAGATGTTAGTGCTCTGAACATTAATAAGTTATAAAGATTGTTACAGGCGAAATTCTAATTACCACATAAAACGGATTACCACTTTATAGTTTGTAAAACGACAAATCGGGAAAATAAGTATCGTTCGTCCCAACTACGTTATAACAAATATATGCCAACCAGACTCTCTGGAACGGGCGTGGTTCACTTCGATATTCGCTAAATAGGGAGATGACCTGTTAGATTGAATAAAAGGTTATAACCTGAGCGCCACCGACTTTGAAATTGAAGACAGTTGGAAATGAAAACAGTCCTCTTGATTTATGAACAGTGCTGGTGTGCGACGATCAGCTAAACTGCCTTACACACACAAACAAATCTTATGGCCCAAAGATCGCACGCAATATCTTGAATGAAAAGCACTGGATAAGTTAATTTAAGTGTATTAAATGTGAATATACGCATATATATATATAATTAAGACAAACTGATCAGTACGAAAAGGTTATTCCTATTGTATACTATCATGAAATTGTTACAAACTGCTAAACTTAATAATAAATAAAGGACTTGAAGTCTTCCCCACGAATTTATTTGTTTTTAAAAAACGGTTGACAAGATTTGATGTGTGTACGTGACTAGTTTCGACAAATTGTCATCATCAAACGTAAAAATTGTTAACAAAGGCTAAGAGATAGCTTAGATTATGGTTAAAAGTAACATTTGGTGCCTGAGGGGCAAGTTACAATTTTAAACCTATGGAAAAATTTCCGTAGGCATGTAACAACATCATGAATGAAAAACAGCTAGGAAATGTGACCCAGACTCTAGGAGAACCATTACAAAATTATTATATTAAACATGGTGGGAAAGAAAATATGCAAAACTAAAGTTTAGAGTTGAAATTTAAATTTACATTTCCCTTTTGAGGGCGATAAACATTTATTGAATAAACGAGCCAAAGGCCCACTTCTTGAAGACGAAATTCGTGGGAAGACTTCAAGTCCTTTATTTATTATTAAAACTCAACCCCACTTTAAGCAGCAATGGATCAACTACGATTTACTGCTAAACTTAATTATTGACTCAGCTTATTAGTTACTTGACGCAACTAAAGCCTATGACAAAATTTACGGCGTCAAATAAGTTTCTCAAAGAGCGCCGCTTTGTCAGTTTGTAGACTATAACACTGTACACCGTTAGCGCCTTAAATTAGGGAAACATAATACCTAGTAGGAAGGCGATCACGCATATAGTGTAGCTGTCTTGATACGAAGCAATAAAACTCAATAGTCTTTTCCACGTACATTTATTTAAATTGGCGATATGTTTCGAAACCAAACTGGTTTAATCTTCGGGCCATAATGATCATTGGTAGTAAAAACACCTGTTAAATTTGAAGGTTAAAATGAGGTTAGGTTAAAACGTTGAAAACGAGGTAGCAATAAAGTTAAAAAAACACACTACATTGGAGAAGAAAAATTAATTAACCAGCAAACTACGTTATAAAGATCTAAGAATCGATTAATTAATACTGGTTAATACATCACAATATAACGATCTTTATAACGTAGTTCGCTGGTTAATTAATTTTTCTTTTCCAATATGGTGTTTATTTTTAAATTTTGTTGCTACCTCGTCTTCAATGTTTTAACCTAACCTCATTTAAACCTACAAATTTAACACGTGTTTTTACTACCGATGATCATTATGGCCCGAAGATGAAACCAGTTTGGTTTCGAAACATGTCGCCAATTTAAATAAATGTACGTGGAGAAGACTATTGAGTTTTATTGCTTCGTAAACATAATACCTGTTGTAGGACCGTAGTAGCTGCTGTACTGTGTCCGACGATTGCTGTTGGAGCTGATGCACCTTCAACTGCTGACGAAATGCTTATTAGATGCTGGCTGAAGGCTTTATCAACCGATAGTCTCCTTTGCCAAAGGTGATACTACTAAATCCAGAAGGAAAATGGAAGGTGTACTCACAATCTGAATTCTCGGCAACCTCACTCCCTCAACGAAACGCTGCACATTGGAAGCTCTTGTATTAAATCCGCAAGAGCGACTCGGAGATGAAATCTCCCGATATGGATTTCCAGAGCCGGAAATCAACGGCACAAATTGCCAAAAAGCTGCGAAAGCCACAAACATTGAATGCCACAAATGCTACAATACCATCCCCAACCAGAATCCGAGTCCGGGGGCGCGCATCTTAGCACTTGACTTGCCTGTCGATCTCTCGTCAACTACATTCGAAGGGGGGCACGACCGTGAAAACCTACATTTAACTATCTAGAGTTATAGTTGATGATGCAATAGATACCCACATTTAGCCCATTTTGTTGACTTATCCCCATGTTGAAATATTGATATCTAAAAATCGAGTCCTTGAAAATACAGATGCCCGCATTAACGCCACAACGTTAACTTAGCCAAGTTTACAACACTCACATCTGGGGCTGTATTGATTAATACAGCAGAAACTTTCATTAACGTGATGTTGTTGATCTATTTAGTTTCAAAGCATAATCAGATACTTTGTTACCATCTCGGTAAATTAGTCAAGTTGAAAACCATTTAGCCTTTACAAATTTTTTAATAGGCAAAGAACTCGGCACCGCCTTATAAATTATGGTTTGCATGTCAATATTCAGATGATGGAAGTAATTAGAGTTCTTATTGACAACGTAACTTATATGAATACAAAAGTAATGCAAGAAAACAGATAGAAGAAGAAGAAGAGTCCTAGTGGGGCCATTGGCTGTTAGGTACCTATTTGCTAATCCTCCTAACCTACCATCTCTATTCAAAATAAAAATGTCCTCTCTGGTACTGCTGAGAAACCCATGAATTATTATCTTTGTAGGATTACTGAAGTTGAAGCCCGATTTCGTGAAATCCTCATGCACGTTCAGCTTCAGGTTGTAGGGCGGTTGGCCTTTTCTGGAAAATTTGAAAAGCGTTATGTGACCTTTTTGCTTTGTTGAAACAAACCTGAGGAACAGCAAGAACTGCACGTTGGGTCCGTTCGGATCCAAATAGCTCTCGTTGGAGGCGATGGCGGGGTCGGACACTGTCCTTGTCGCTGTGTCGCCACGAGACACTGTTGAAAAAACATTATTTCCAATGAAATCGGGGTAAGAGTTCGGTGCAGTGCACTTGTGAATTTTGAAGGTTTATGTTTATTTGGCGTAAAAGCATACACCTTTCACTGCCACCTGTTGATAATGAACAATATTTATTTCAAAATAATTTATTTAAATCTTAGTTTAAATTCAAGTTCAACTTATGTTTGACGATGGAAGCTGATTATGGTTAAGGTAAATTTCTATGCTAACTATTAAGATGCGATTATATGTTGCTTTAGTATAGAAGGTATATTCAAGCATATGCAAGAGCGTTCGTAATAGTACATATTAGTTTTATGTTTAAAAAAAACTTGGTGGTGATGTAGAAATTCTACATAATCTTATGATAACAAGCACAAAAATTACGTGGGTGAAAAGTTAACAGAGAAAATATTGAAGTGAAAGAGAAGACACATTAGGCGAACCCCACATTGATCACAATACCAAGTTTCTCTTGGGTTTTGAAGAGAACGGATTGAACAAAGATGTACCATAAATCGCGATTTTCGAAACCTTTTATGAGCTGTCAACACACAGTCATTCTTAGGGCCGGTTCTACAATCCAAGAATAAAGTTACCTGGGGAATAAATACGCTAGAAACGATTGTTGTAACAATGGAAACTATGCCAATTATACCTCGGATAGCTTATTCTAGGTATATACTTGCATTGTAGAACCGGCCCTTAATGGGTTAGGGGAAGAAGCAGTTGCCAGAAAAGCAATATACGAACAACGATAAAATTCTTAGAATAAGGAAATAAGCTAAACTTAGTCTTGACAGGTGTAAAAAGTGATGTAGAATCTACCAAGATATTGAGAATATTGAAAATAAATTATTTAATGGAGTAAAGTTTTCATGAAGCGTATAGGTTTTGTAAGAATAAATGGAATAGGATCTGATCAGAAACTACATCAGTCCTCTCTTATCTATCCCATCTGTGAGAGAATTAATTTCTAGGTATCTATGTATTCTTTCACCAATCTTCAGTTCTCAGTACACTTAGCATCACATTGAAACAGCAAAAGCCAACGTGTATAATTTCACACAACTTAAATGCAACCTAAATTAGTTAAGATAATTACCTCAACACTATGTCATTTTAGCTACTGTATTACAACTTTTATTTAACACTCACTGTGACACTTTCAGTTGTCAATTACAGTTATAAATAGCTTATACTTTGTGATGATCCTATTTTAGAACATAAAACTTGAAAACGTATCTTAAAAAGTGGCTTTGTCGTAATATCTGTAACTTCCTCCTCAAAGGATACCTGACGAATTTCCAAAATTTTTTCTGTCACCGTTTCTCGAATGAAAAAATAGGTACTTTACTGTAATGCATTTCGCTCTGCAATGGAATTCTGCATTTTGAGCCAATTGAGCCAATTTGATGGATCCCATAAAAATTTCGTTCATTCAATTGATTTTGGTTGCTCTATATGCTGCTTCAATATTTTATTCTGCTGTATATGTTTGCCTTTGACTCAGCCGGCATAGGCGACTACTACTTCAGACATTGACCAACGTGATTCTGAGCATTATTAGAAGTTACTGTTGGGGAGCCTCTCAGTTTTCCGTTATGTTTGGAAAATTCCTGATTGCTAGCTCGCCTTGGACGTTAATGGACTGTATTGATTTTCTTTCTTTACTGAATTATACACTCGTTGAAAGCAAAGTAGTTAATTTATTAGCAATAAATTAGTACACAAACATTTGAAACATTTAAAAACAGAGGATTAGTTTTCGCGGAGCGGACTCCTTCGCATGCAGTCTCGTCGACAGATGGAAGTTAAGTGAAGCAGCGAGGCGAAGGCCCGCTCGAGTTCTGGAAATGCGCATAGTAAATACGCCACTGCAAGCGAGGCGGCACAATTTTATGAAACACTTAACATACCGCCCGCCTTGGAAAGGGTAACCGTTCAAATAACAACAGTACAAATTTGACATGTAACAGCTAGAGTAAGACATGTAAATAGATCAAACATATAAGCATGATAATACATAGATCTTAAGGTAATACAAGAAAACCCGAACAATGGATAGCCAAAAGGCTTTACGAAACACTGCGCAAGACGCTAACGTACTAGTTCACAACACTAGGTAGCGGACACAATTTGGCGAAGGATCGCTTTACGATCCCTGACACAGTTTTCACTGACGCCACACGCGTAACGCCGTCAAGGCCAGGGTGCAGCTCGGTGACTTGGCCTAACCTCCACTTCAGAGGGGGAAGATTGTCATCCTTGATGAGGACCATGGAACCAGGCTGGAGGTCCGAAAGGTGTGTGCGCCATTTGGTGCGCTGTTGGAGTTCTGAGATGTACTCCTTACTCCATCTTTTCCATACATTCTGGTGGAGCTGTTGTATTCTTTGGTATCTATACAGCCGAGACTCGGCTATCTCAGTGACGTTGGGATCAGGCAGTGACACCAAAGGACGACCGATCAGAAAATGAGCAGGAGTCAAAGGCTGAAGGTCGTTTGGATCAGCGGACAAAGGAGACAGGGGTCGGAAGTTTAAGGTCGCTTCCACCTGTGCTAGCAAAGTGCAAAATTCATCGTAATTTAGACTAGCGTTACCTATAACGCGCCGTATGTGATGTTTGGAGGACTTAATTCCGGCCTCCCACAATCCGCCAAAGTGGGGACTGTGCGCGGGTATAAAATGCCAAGCTACTCCGTCGTTCGCGGCTGATTCGGAAATAGAAAGGCCTTGTTCCGCAAGAAAATTGCCTAATTCGATTAATTCGGAATTAGCTCCTACAAAGTTAGTGCCATTGTCTGAATAGACATGAAGCGGTTTGCCTCGACGAGCTACAAACCGGCGAAAGGCCATTAAGAAGGCTTCAGTAGAAAGGTCAGCGACCAATTCAAGGTGCACTGCTTTTGTGACAAAACAAACGAATAGACAAAGG